>JADANN010000370.1:602500-845000 GCA_018806985.1 Angiostrongylus vasorum
TAAAGACATCGCCATCTGATGACGATATGATATAATAGTCATCAATCATACAAGACCCGTGATCTTGTTGTAAATGAAGAACAATTAGTGGCGATAACTAACCTTTATCATAATTGTTCTAGTTTTCTTTCCCTGAATCTGATGAATTGTTTTTACAGTCTTTTTATGGTGTTACTAAATTCTTCTACTACGTTTTGCACTAATCTGGCTGTCAACCCTTTCACGACCGCAACAACTTCCGCGTGGCAGGCCCATATGACCCCGTGTTACTGGAACGCAAGTGAGATGCGCACTGAAATCCAGATGCACAGTCCGAAACGTATAGCAGCGTACAAATTGAAACCAATGCGCATGGTAATGAAAGGGTTAACTCGTGTTTTGATAAAATAACTGGAGGGTAACAATTAATAGATATTCAAAAACGAAACGCTAAGTGAACTGACCATTTTCCCAATCAAAAATTCTATCTGAATGATATGTATATTCAGTTCATTTAAAGAAAAGAACGTATAATCCCTCACCCTCCAGTTATACAGACAGAATCAGAAAGAGAAACGTCAACAGAAGTCACCTCTTTGCCATGAGCAACGAGAGTCGAAGAACATCCAAGTTTCTGAATCTCTTTGACAGCTGTGTCAAAGTCCGTTAAGGGAGCAAAATCAAGAAGGGACCACAATTTAATCGTTGTGTCCGTTGACACGGATACCAAGAATGGTCGTTTCCCAGAATGAGAAAAGCACACAGCGTTTACTGAGCTAGTATGTCCTGTTGCATAAACAACCGGCACCAATTTACACGTCGTCCCTTGAATGTGATTGAAAACGTGAAATAAAAATCAAACAAGAAAAACAACTACACTCATAACTTCGTTTAAAACTTCTCAAATACGAGATTACAACATTTTTGATGAATGTGTTGGAACCTGATATTTAAGTGATAAACGATAAAAAGATAAAGCTCTCGACGTTGAACAATCCCTTAGGGAAGCGTAATGCATCCAACTTCACTAGGGATCGTTGGAGGTGACTGACTGCATACCTAGCCTTACACTGACTGGTGGTGGCCTACCGATGTATCGTATCGAGCCAGTGCTGGTATCCTTCCAGGGAAGACGTACCAATTTGCCGACCGCGGAAGGAAGGAGTGCTTGTGAGCCTGAGGCGCGGGGATCGATCCCATGTGTACTCCAGGATGTCTCCGACGACTCCGCTACACGCTCCCCATATCTAAGTAATAGCTATGAAATTACCATTGAAAATCCACAGAATAACTGATCCATCTTTGCTTGATGAGGCAAGCAGACATCGATTAAATGGAGCAGTTGTGACGCACAAAACACTATCGCTATGGCCTGAAAGCATATAAAAATTAGTACCAATAATAGCTCTCGATGAAATGGCTGGAAACATAACTCAGAAACTATCTCACTCAAAGCCAATGTGAAGTTAGCTCAGAAATACACTAATCGAAATGCATTTCCTTCGTTGATAAGCTAACTCAAGGTTGTCACCAAAATGTTATCCAGAGGACACGTACTCTGATCACCGGCTCCGAGGAAAACGAAAACGTCGAAACGTTAGCCGAATACATGTTGGTAACAACCTCGTGTTAGCCCTCGTGTTAGTCTACTTCGTGTTAGTTTATCAATGAAAAAAAGGTGCATTAATCATTTATACCGAGGTTTAAGGGAAAGCCGGGTTACTATATTGTTACCAGTCAGAATACTAAAAGTTTTGAACAGTTTCATTTAGCAACTAGACTGACTTTCGATGAACGATAAGTAACACTTAGGGTTAGAAGCTGATTTCTGGCAAATCACTAGTTGTTTTTAGAAGGCAAGGGAACTCGAAAAAGTTGAAAATATTATCGAAATGAAGTTGAAAAATATTTATAGAAGAGAGTACTCTCATCTATTTAACAGTGGGTGTAGTTTTTTTAAACTGTTATTTAATTCTCAAAGTTGTTCAAGGTTAGAACCTCTAAGTGGAATAGAAATGAAATATACATCTTTAGAAGTACAAACGAAGTCCTGAGAGATACAAGGATGAACAACCCATTTGGGCATGTCATCGTGTTGCAACAGATGTAATACACTTGTTTATCCACTTTCATTTTCGAAATATAAACCTCGACGAAAAAAGTGACAGAAGCACGACGATACTATACGATACGATACTTTTGCGCTCCACAAAATGAGGATTTCATCTTGGTCGGATAAGAGATCTCACATGTTATCGGCAAAAATTGTAGGTATTAATGATTTGTATTTCAACCAATAAGACAATCAACACTTTGAGTTAAAACATGTTGGTTCAAAATTGAAAATGACCGTTATTTTTGCACCATATGAGGCGGACATAAACTCAACACGAAGCAAAAGTGCAACAACAAATAGCCATGAGACAAAAAAGAATACCTTCGACAACTTGGCAGTCCCAGGTTCTAGT
The DNA here is from genome assembly GCA_018806985.1 of Angiostrongylus vasorum. NCBI lineage: Eukaryota > Metazoa > Nematoda > Chromadorea > Rhabditida > Metastrongylidae > Angiostrongylus > Angiostrongylus vasorum. The sequence continues at coordinate 604,948 of JADANN010000370.1, forward strand.
GTCGTACAGACGAATTTCTTTGGTATTTGATGAAACAGCTAAGTGCGTCTCTTCCTTATCGAGCAAAGCGCAGGAATAAATCTCATCATGAAATCCAACTATCTGTCTCCTCACCGATAACTTATCGAACAGCACAAGGAAAATATTCTCCTCAACAGTCGTAATGAGAAGTTCATTGCGAACAGCGTTAAATTTCACAGAATCGAGTCGCACACTAAAATGTCAATAAACAGGACTATCCTTTCAAAGGAAGCATCGCCAGTTTTCTTTTGATAAACCTTAGCGTTTAAAACTAGCACTGTAAAGGATATTCCACATCTAAGGACTTGAAAAACGCCGACATTTAAACTACCCTGTGATTTTCTTGGATCGGATGAGCCGAGCGGAATCAATAAGCCATTCCTTTACAGTTCCCTCTTCGCCGACTGTAATCAAGTTTCCGTTCTGGGCAAGCGTAGCCGCTTCTATAGCTTCGAATAAAGGAAATACCTTAACTGATCTATACAATGAAAAGCAAGCACATGTTAATCCACACAGAAGGAACAAAAAGCTACTAACCTTTAGAACTTCTCTCGTTTCAGATTCTATAACAGAAGCAGTTTGATCACGAGAGACCACAACAACATGACGAGATCTAGGCAGCTCAACGAATCCGGTGATTCGACTATAATCGTTAGAGGAATTGTAAGAAAATCGCTTTCATATCCTAGGCAAAATTCCACTTTGGAATTCAATACAGCAGACTACATGCATAGTAGCAGCCCCTTTAAGAACACTGAGGTGCCCATGACAATTTGCACTCGCATTAATTGCTCGCTACCGCCGTCTACGACAATGAATCGTTTGCTACACCTGGTGAACAAGAACAGCATATCGTCTCATAATTCATGCACTACTATTAATATAACACGTTGATCTGAGCTACAAATATGTATCGGCATCATTTCGTTATCCCCGAACGGCCCTTACAACCACTTGAGGTCCACCGCTCTTCTTGTCACTGATTCGTCAGTCTTCGAATGTAATGTGAAACTCGGTGAGTGACGAACATGGCATATTTAACAAATGTCAAAGTCCACCTTGAAAGATTTATTTTAATATCATATGTGGCGTGCAAGAACTTCAGTGTGGTTAAGGCATCAGCTCACTTAAAAACTACCGTAGGGTGCAGGAGGAAATGGAAAATAGAAAACAATGAAAACATGGATCCAATTCCGCTAATTGGTCAGTGGTTTATGCAGGAATTAATACAGTCAGCGTAATCTCTTTGTTGGCAGTTCCGCCAAATCGTTTACTGTCCATATCAGAAAGTAATTCCAATTTCCTGGTGATCCCACTCTTTTCCTGAGATTAGCCGAATCCCTTGACCACTGCCTCTGTTCAACTGATGCAGCAAAAAGAGTGTTAAATTTAACTTTAGCAAAAACAAGATGCTTTAAGGAAGTTATTCATATGCTTGTCGCTTACGTTTTGGCATATCGACGCCATTATCCACAACAGTGCACTAATGAATAGATTCAACACTTGGCTTCGAAGAGATGTCTTATGGGTAGCAACATTTCCGCTCTGTTTGTGGATCTCGAAACGAAGAAGAACAGTGGATCAGCGATCAGTCACAATGGAATGTGAGCAGTCCTTGTGGACCAGCGAAGAACTTTTTTTTGGTATGTGGCAGTACTCCAGCAGAACAGAGAACTTCTGGATGGAGTACTACTAGTTAAGCTGCTCATAGTGTAAGAAGTCTTTATCTAAGTAACCATAAAAAAAGTACACCACGACAATTTCCAAAACGAACACCAGTTGACTGGGTTCATGTCTATGTGTGCTTCCCAGATCATTTTCGTCGAAGGGTGATTGCTGACAGCACCGATAGAGTGAAAAACTGGCTGAGAGAAAGGCATAGAAAGCGCCTCCGTTGGTGGGGTGGATAGTATGTGAGACCCCGGTAAGGCTAATAGCGCGTTCGAAGCCCAACTATGGTTCCGAGTTTCGCTCATATATACCCCCATTTTTCTGGTTCCACTTCGCATTGCACCCTCTCATTAAAAAGGAAGAACTAATAAATAAAAGTCAAGAAATTTCTGAAATGCGTTTTAAAATCTAACCTACTGTGTACCTTCCACTCTCGTAACATCTTTTGGATAGCGCCTTTGACTAAGTCGAACATTCGCACTTCTCCTCCCATATATCCCACCATGAAGCGGCTATTATGTATGAATGACATAGTCGAAACCACCCCGACGCCCTTTAGTGTATTTGTGCACTGCTGCTGGACTAGATCCCAAACCTTAACGTTATGGTCGGCTGAACCGGTAGCTAACAACGAACTATCGGCGTTAATACTCATACACAGAATTGGAGCTGTGTGCATTGTCTTCCAAGTACGGGCCAGTGCAGGAGAAGTGCCAAGTAGAGCATATTCACGGATCTAAAACAAAAACTCTAAACATGGTCAGCAATAGTTAACAGCATTACCTCTATGTAAAAGCACCACTGATATCTCAGAATTGGCAAAAAACATCAACTTACGACTTGGTTATTATACGCGACAAGTAGCCTGGAACGATTCTCGTCGACGCAAATACAAGTGATGCGAAGGCTTTCATCTGGGTCACCGATGACATAGCTAAAAGATCGAAATGTTAGCCATTTATCTTTTATTTCATTGATACTTTTATTACATTATCACTTATTATTTTTTTATTTTACTACCTACCATTATTGTACTATTTTTAATTTCTCACGTATTTTTTACTTTTTTATTTAATTTTTTACTGCCTACTACAATTTTTCACGCAACGGCATTGTGCGAAATGCAACCACAACGATGTTCAGATACTTGCAAAACTCCAGACCGCAGGTGTCTACGGTGGGGGATCGTACTCTCTGCGACCCTTTCCGGGGGCTAAGGTGTTCAGCACCACACCATGCGGGTGCTTCGTTTCGCCTTTCTCTCAGATAGTTTTCTATCTAACAGTGCTATCGGCAATCAGCCGTCAACGGCTACAGCCTCATCTTAACTGGGTTCAATGCCGATTTGTGCACTCCAGATGAATCCGTCTACGTGTGATTATTGATAGCACCTACAGAAACGGCTGAGAGAAAGGGGAAACGGAAGGCCCGCATGGTGTGGTGGTGAACACGTTGGCCCCCAGGAATGGTAGCAGAGGGTTCGATCTCCACTGCAGATACGTGCGCACTGGAGTTTTGCAAATATCTCAGCATCATTGTGACAGCTGAGAGATGTTGGGAATCTACTTCACTGTCGCGTTATGCAAGCCGGCTGATAACACAATCTATAACTAAACAGGAGGAAACATAGCTTAAGAGATCATTGTCCAAGTTCATCGCTTTTACGATATTCGAGCACATCGAGTACAAAGTGCTTCCATCAGCACTCCATTCCACATTTCCACCAGTATAGACAGCTTCAATGCGCCGCTTGATTTCCAGATCACGAACAGCATGTTTCATAACGCCTTTCTGGAACATTGAACTCTAAGACTGTCCGTATTTGAAAGAGAGTTGTATTCTTTTTATATTTTGTATTCGAATTAAAATAAAGTGAAGAGCATAGGATGCACTGGATGAGTGTGGAATGATTGGTGCCCTCAAACGGTTTGCCGGCTTATCGTGGCCGGTAGGTATTTCCTGGGCGTCGGCCTACGATGTACAGCGCGGGGGATTCATCCCCCGGTAGTCTCCCAAGCTGAAAAGACGTCCGGCGTTTCCATCAGGAAGCCCAGCTAAGGATAAACTAATGCGAGGATCAATCACCGTCAAGGTATCAAACTAGTCGGGCGTTTCCATCAGCAAGCGCAGCTGGGATTAAACCAGTGCGGCGATCCACCACCGTCCCGGTATGAAACTAGTCGCATAGTGGCAAATCTCCCTGTGATCCACAAGGGCTGCGATTGCCTGTGGTGGTGACCACCTGGGGCAGACTTTGGCCAGGCTGACCTCGGAACTCCAAGGAAACACGATGGCTAAACCAGCAAAACTCCGAAAAATAGAGAATATGCTGGGACTCGCACAACCAGTGAGGACAGGGCGTCCAAGTACCCAAGGAAGAAATGAGTTGTGATAGATCGGCAAACGATGAGCATTCGATACAGTTTTAGTATGAATTAAAATGAAATCGATGTAGTAGACTTGTAACCATATGATAACTAAATAAAACTTTAAACTGATATGCTAACGTTTTAAGCTTTTGCTTGACTAAAACCGTACCCATGTTTTACTGTGCCGGATGGAATCCCTCGAAAACATTCAGCAACCACTATGATGCTGAGATATTTACAAAATTTGAACCTCAGCCGATATTCGAACCAGAAACTACCCTTTCCCGAGGGTCATGTGTTTCCCACCGCACCACTGAGGCCACTGCTTTGCCGTTCTCTCGGTCTGTTTTTTACCCAGACGAAGCCACCAGCTATCACCCGTCAACGGGAATAGTCTGGGAAGCACACACAGGCATTAAACCCAGCTAAGCTGGGGCTGTAATCGTAATCGTAATGTTTAACTTTTTTACTTACTGCCAATAAACTGGCCGACAGAAAGGTAAAGCGCTTCAATGGTGCAGTGGGTAACACCTAAGTCCCCTGGAAGGGTGGTTGTGGGTTCGAATCTAGGCTGGGGTCTAAGTCTTGCAAATATCTCAGCATCGTAGTGATTGTATTTCCCATCACATCCCGCCGTGAAAAATAGTAATAGGCAGTAAATAAAAGTAAACATTCAGAAGATATTTCTCGAACCGAAATTCATTTAACCACAGCATTAACATTATTTCTTGGATTACCAACCTCGTGTCAGCAAATAATATTCGATTTTTTTTTCTTTCGAATTAGGGTGAAATACTATCCGCTCATTTAAGAAAGGATAAAGCTCTCGGTGTTGATCAATCCTTGAGGGGATGCGCCATGCATTCGCCTCCATTCGCAGCATCCTTGAAGATGGTGAATGCACATCTAGTCTTTACAATGAGTCGCGATGGCCTACCGATGTATCGAGCCCGTGCAGCTATCCTCCCAGACAAGTCTGGTACGAATTTGCCGACCCCGGATGGATGGAAGCCTTGGTGGGCCTCAGGCGCGAGGATCGACCCCATGTGTATATCGCAGGGCGCCTCCGACCACTGTGCTACACGTGCCCCTTATCTCATTTGAAGCATATAATAATGATAACGAAAGTACACGTTTTGCACCTAGAAATTAACGTTACAAGGCAGCGGTTTTACAAACCACAAAGATACTTGAAAAGCAAAAAAAGTAAAAAGCAATGCAGTAAAAAACAACCTATAAGTTACTAAAAAGCCATTACTGAAACGAATTACTTCATTTGACGACGAGTTCCTCGTATACGAATAATCCCAGCGAAATGAATAGACGAGTTACGGCACAAACTGCAGGCTAGCCTTGTGTGAAAATTCCACGGCCAATACACATAGTATTGCGCCCAACTTTGTGTGATGGTGGGCTGGAATTGCGTCCGGGCTTTCGCCGTGTGAGGTTTGCGTTGAGAAGATTTTTTGGGGAAAGTCTCTTCCTTTTCTAGCAAATTACCGGGTGTGGAAAGTATATTCTAGGGGAAACATCTAGCAATAGTATCTATGTTGGACGTAGGTAGCGCAGCGGTTAGTGGTTACCTGCAATACAAACTTAGTGATTGGTTCGATCCCGCCAAGGGCGCACCAACCTTCCATCCCTCCGGGGTCGACAGATTGGTATTAGACTGGTCTGGGAGGATAGCAGCAATGACTAGATACATCGGTAGGCCACCGCAAGTCATCATATAGGCCAGATATGCATCCTATCATCTTGAGCGATGCTTCATGAAGTCCATCGCATGGCGCATCCTTCAGGGATTAATCCACACCTGAGGTTTTGACCCTTACCGCTTTCTCTGTGTTGGATAGCCTGACCATTATTCGACAACATCCGTAAAGAAGCCCAAAAATCCTTAGGACTTCGTGAACGATCTCGCTATGGGCTAACAATCATGGTTCTGAATGACGGACGACTATTAGCAGGTCCGTAACAGATCTAAAACTAGGCGTTAGGCATTATCTATTACAATAGTCGTTCGTATTGCACAGTATACCCAGCAGTGAAGGTGAGTAGTGGTAGTACTGGTAGTACCAGTAGTGGTAGTCACCTGTATCACCTGTAGTCCCGTTGATCGTCGAGTGACTCGAGTGGGAGCCAGTATGTCTTCCATTTTTCCCTGTCGCGTGCAGGAGTAGCCCAATGGGTTCTGCCCGCTCTAAGGACTCGTCGAGCATCATATCTTTCTTCAAGGCTCTTTGTGAAGAACTCTGACCATCGGGTCGGTGGTCTTCCTGCAGTATCTTTGACACCCCGAAGAATCCAGTCACTAGCGGCTCTTCTCCATCGGTTGTGATTCATACGCATTACATGTCCGCCCCCACCTTATCTTCGATTGTTTGGCGTACAAAACGGCATGTTTGATCTTTGATCGTCGACCAGATCGGAGCATCGGAATCCTTCCCTTACTTGTGTGGAACAGCATACACCTAGCGTCGCCCTTTTGACTGCGCGTTCAATAACGCTAAGTGACCTTTCATCCTGGTCGAAAAGGTGGGCACGGAGTCGGGTGTTCCTTGTTTTCTTCACTACATCCTCGATGCTCTTGAAGGCTCCCCAAGCTGCTCGTTTCCTTCTGCTCAGCTCTGGACGTAAATCGTTCATCATATTGATTTCCCGACCTAGATAGATATAACTGGAGCATTCGGCAATATTCGTTCCGTTGAGCGTGAATGGGGCATAAGAAACCAATCCGTTCTTCATGAACATCGTTTTTTGTGAGATTTAGTCGAAGACCAACCTCTTGGCTAATGTTTGGTGTAGTAAGGACGATGTCATCAGCAAAGCGAAGATGGTGTAATTGCCGACCATCGATTTTCACTCCCATATTATCCCATTCCAATGTTCGCATGACGTTCTGGAGGGTGGGGGTTAATAATTTTGGCGAGATGGTATCGCCTTCCTCTTTTGACGTCAATGATAATATCGTTGTAGAATGGTGAAATCTTGTTTGTGAAATTTTTTGTACAGCTCACGAAGAATCTTTATGTACTGAGTAGGGACTCCTTAACTATCCAGGGCTTCCAAGACTGCTTCTATCTCGACTGAATCAAAGATGCTCTGTAAATCTATGAAGGTGAGACAGAGCGGTCTTTTTGTACTCTCGCGATACTTCAATGAGCCTTGTTACCGTGTGGATGTGGTCCATCGTACTAAATCCTTTTCGAAACCCTGCTTGCTCACATGGCTGTCCTTCGTCCAGTGTTCTGTCAATCCTGTTTAGGATGACTCGAGTGACAAGTCTGCAGACGACAGACAGCAAGCAGATTGGACGATAGTTGCCGATATCCTGTAGGTCACCCTTCTTGAACAATAACACGGTCTTGCTGGTCTTCCAGTGGGTAGGGACCTTGCATTCGGACAGGGTAACGTGTGAAGAGCCGAACCAGTGTGTTTACGAGCACTGGCGGAAGGTTCTTCAAGTGTTCAGATCTTATCCTGTCCGGACCTGCTGCTGTTCGATTTACCACCGACGGAAATATGCATGTCGGATTTCGGAAGGAAGAACCGGTGGTTCAACATATCCATACTCCTTTATTTCATATTAAGGAAGGTGGACATGGCTGTCGAAGAGATCTGAGTAGTATTCGTGAATGATTTTCTCCATTGCCTTTCTGGACGCTGAAACTGTTCCGTCTGGGCGCCGGAGTGCAATCAGTTTGGTCTTGTAATTGGCGAAGCATCGGTGGGCTTTACGAATGCTTTTCCCAGCCTCTGCAGCTTCGACATTTGCTGCTGCTCTTTTTCTCTTTAAGATCTTTTTATCGCCTGTCTGCACTGTTTTGCAAGTTCGGACGTTATATCCATGTTGCCTGCAGCTCGTGCGATTCCACGCTGGCGTATTAGCTCGAGAGTTTCTGGAGACAGACGCCTTTGTTGACTTTCGAACTCTCAGTTTTCATAGCGCAAACATGAAGATGTTAAAGGAGCCGATCGTATTCCTCGTCGATGTTATCGACAACGGCATCTTCCCAACAGCCGACTAATGAAATGAATAAGTCCCGTTTGCGGTGGTTCTGGGACTTCGGTTTTTGAATTTAGCGGCTTTTTTCTCCTTTGCGCGAGAAATAGATTCTTGCACGAAGGAGACGGTGGTCTGATCCCGTGTAAAATTTTGGGACAGCAGCGACATCGGTTAGGCAAAACCTTCTATTTACTATGATGTGGTCTATTTCGTTATGGTACTCTCCATTGGGAGACTCCCACGTCCAGCGCTGTGGGTGGGGCTTCTGGAATTGTGAGTTACCATGGATTGTCTTGGTCGCCATGATAAACTCAGACAACCGCTCACCCTGTTCGTTCCATTCTAATCCGTGGGTCCCAATGTGACGTTCTTCAGACGTTTTTCTTGGTCCAATCTTGGCGTTGAAATCTCCAATGATGACCTTGAAGAATGTGTGGTCTTCTCTGTAGAACTTCTCCAAGTCCATATAGAATGCTTCGACTTCTTCTTCGTCATAGTTTAATGTCGGCGCGTAAACGACGAAGATTGTTAAAGCCGGAATTGATCGACATCTTTTTAATCGTAAACGTCCGATTCGAGTTGTAAGTTGTTCGAATGAATCGATGTTCATGGACAAACTCGTGTTGACGACAACGCCGACTCCTGTACTGTCGCATCTTCCGAGGAACAGTTCTAATCCATGTCATGGACGGCGTTGAATGGCTGGCGTCTTCTCGTCTCGGCCAGGCCGATGACGTCGTACTTTATCCTTCTTGCTTGCATGAGCAAGTATTCTATCGAGGACTCGGATGCAAGTGTACGTGCATTGTAGGTACAGATCGTCACCATAGTTCTTTGAAATCCAGGCAGCTTCCATTGGCCCTGAGATTTTAGCAGCCTCTCCGTACTCGTCCTACCCAACGCTGCGAAATTGGGGGCTCTTTCGAGGTCAGGGGGAATGAGGACCCCTTTTTTTTACTGTGTTTAGCATTTTTGATGCTCACGTATAGCTTGCTGGGCTCGGAACGTGGGGGGCTGGGTATACTGACGGGTAGCTTGCCAGGCTCTCCCAGAGTGGACATGGAGCTTATTTGTTGGAGGCGACTCCTAACCGCCTCCCATATTCCCTGTCACTTGCAGGCTTTGGGCCGAATTGACTCGTAGAATGCAATCTGCATAAACTAGAACGCACCCACACACGCGTGCATGAATACGCCCCCGTAAATGCAGAAAGTATGTGCCAAATCGGCGCAGCAGAAACAGGGAGTCCATTCCCTGGATCCACCTGCGTCTCAGGGAAGCAAAGGTCGCTTTTGGTACGCGATTAACCCCTATCCGCCACCTGGGGACGCGTCACGTGGCCTCGCGACTAACCGGCTCGAGATCCCTCATATGAGTTAGATCCGTGGAGTAGTGGTAGTACAAGTGACAAACCCAGTCGACAAATAACGCGCTCCATTGAGGTGGTACGATGTTCGTCAGTAACTGTGTTGTTCGACATCCATGGGGGAAGCATATGGGATCTTGTCCTTTCCAAGCTGGTGACGACCTATTTGTCAAGTGTCCTAGTTTAGTACTGAGCGAAAAAAGTGTTAAGAGGTGACGAAGTGAGCAGGCATGTTTATTGTACCTATCGTTCTTTGGTTCTCGTCTGTTCTACTTGCCGACATAGTACTACTTCTTATTTTTTAGGCGATGTTTTGAAAGCCAGACTTTGGCTTTCGGTTTCTTGACGAGTTCTTAAGAATTATTCGGTATTCTTTCTTGCAACTGTCGTCGTCATGCTTCGAAAATGTTATTTTATCACTCGGAATTGCTCTGCGAAAACTCTTATATTCATGGTCATTATATTCTCAGCGTTTTATCTGATATTGCTAAAATACATTGGAAGCAGGTGAGCCTACGTCATATATAGTTTTTTTTTGAAGATTTAAGGTTAAGTAGGGTTGCGATGATTGACGAGTTACGTCGAAGCATTTCTCTTCGTTGTCTGTAAATGGGATAATTTAATACTTCAGTCATCCACAGTATACGGGAAATGCACAACAAGGATTTCACACTGTGGCTGAAATGAGAAGGAATGTCGGAAACGCAAGGTATAGTAACTTGAAAACTTTTCCAAAAGTCAGATAACTTATCTTCATACGGTGTTCTTTTCAAGTGGTGTAAGTGGTATGTATGAGGAAGAATATGGGCGTTAGATCATGGGCCTTGTCATTTATGTATAATGTTTATAGGAAACCCAACAGTTTACCGCCTTACCGTGGCTGGGAGGTATTTCTGGGTGTCGGGCTGTGACGTATAGCGAGAGATTCATACCCCAGCAGGGTCTCCCAAGCTGAGAAGGAGTGCGGCGTTTCCATCAGGAAGCCCAGCTAAGGGTAAACTAATACCAGGATCCACCATCCTTGTATCAAAGTAGTCACATGGTGGCAAATCTCCCTCTGATCCACAAGAGCGGCGACCACCTGTGGTGGTGACGACCTCTGACAGACTTTGCCCTGGCTGACCTTAGGACTCCAGGGAACCACAACGGCTAAGGCAGCAAAACTCCAAATAATGGAGATTATGCTGGGGTTCGCACAACCAGTGAAGAAGGACCATCGAAGTATCCAAGTAAGTACGTTTGTGGGAAACTAGAGGCGTCGTTTAATCAAATAAAGCGAGAAAAAAGAAACGGCCTTGGACAACAGGTTTTTATTGTTATTTTGTTCGCTTTTCAGGTCTCACGTTTTGGATGAGTCTGATCCTAAGGAGCTTGAGATTGCTCGACAAACATTAACGTTTTTAAATAGCTTTGAAGAAATCGTTGGTGCTAAGACATTGGGGAAATCGGAACTTACTACGTATGTCTAGTCATTTGATTTCGTGTTGCATGTTTTTTTTACTACATTTTGCTTTCTTTGTATTCGTGAACATGTTCTCTCAAGTTATTCTTGTTGTAAACTCTTAACATTTGATGGGTTTTCAGTTTAACTGATGGGCTTTGTCCGGAAACAAGTTCAATTCCTGATTTTCGAGGATCTCTACCACAAGCTGTGTTGTTGATCGAAAATCTCCAGGAAGCTGACGTTGTTGCTGCCCACCCTGAAGTGAAACTTGGTGGGGAATGGAAACCGACTGATTGCAAAGTATTTTTATATGTATTTTGGTTTTATTCTAAAGTGCAAATTCAAAAGCGTCACAGTCTTCGACTTTCCATTTCATGCTTTTCAGCAGGTATCTCTTGAAATAGTCTGTGAGTTGTCTGGAAATCCAAACGTCTGGGAGTGTTAGCCTAATTTGAAGATGTGTAGTAAAGTGCTGGAAGTACTGACCAGTCTACATCTTCTGGTCGTAGTTCATCAGCCTGATTCCCTTCGGAGCTAAATCCAATGTCTTCTTATTCGTGCACTGGTGTAAATCTTCGTGTAGAAACTTGTTGCAGCTGGTCTTGTCGGACCTGGTGCATTCCTGTCGCAATATTCTGCAAACTTTTTCTCGTGGTCAACAATTCCTTGGTATACCTTGAAATAATGTTCAAATTTCTTAACAAAATCTGAGACGTCGAAGTGGTCCCAACGTTTTTGTGTTGAATAAGAACTGTGCCATAAACATTTCGTTATAAGATTTTCGGTCCATAGATACCGACACAAAGTTGCTGTATAACAGTCAGCTTAGCTTTAGTCTTTTTCAATCTGTTTTAATTTGACATGATTCTGAAGGTCGCAAAAATTAGGTTTTAAAATATTGTAGTGTTGTAATTGCAGAGCAGTAAACAGTTTGATGGACGTGGTTTACTATGGTTCCAATGACGTCCATCGCAACCATATTTGACCGCCAGACCGGCAATTTCACAAGGCTAGTCTTCTGGGCGTATGGGGTTCTGGGTCCATTCTTTTGTTAGTTGGGCACGTTTCCTTCCATGAAGTTATAGAACAAGCTGTTACAAGGCAACCAAATTCTCGCGTCAAATAGTCGACTGCCGTGATGGATGGCACTACCGCTTCTCCCGTTGTCACTTGTTTAATAACTAATCCTCTTTATTACCCACAATTCACTAGTAAATTGAAACTGCTTACTGTTGAAGAAAGTAATTTTATAAACGATTCAGGTAGGCTTGACACCTCGGAAGAAGTGTTGATCCTTTTCAATAATATGATTTTCCAAAATCTTTCCACGATAGGTAAAAAGCTAGCTATGGTTATTATTAATAGGGCAACCAAATACTTCTAGTTTATCTCGAACTTACTGCGAAATCACAGGATCTTGGGATAGATGCATAGTGAAAAGTTGGTCATTTTCTTTGCCTCTGACTACAATTATGGTTTCAACTACTTGAAACTTGAAATATTTTTGCAAGAGTCCCACCAATTTTTTTTAATCTGTGTTGGTGTTATCCTCTTATACAAGTTTGGTACCAATTTGCCAACCCCGGAGGGATGGAAGGCTTGCGATACTGGGGTGCAGCATCGATCCCATTTGCATTGCAAGGCGCCTCTGACCACAGTGCTGCTCGCGCTTTCTAGCCTTTTATTTTACTATATTGCTATATGGACAGCAACAGTCTATGTTGTGTCTTTCTTCTTTCTGCATTTAAATGCTAGTAATTGGGATTTGAACAAAATATGTCGACTTTGAAAATAATGTTCTTTCATGTAGTCATGACACGGCATACCATACTGTTTGAGTGTGTCAAATTAAAGATCAACCCCCACGGTACCCCATCGGAAGTTTTTGACAGGATGCTTTACTTGGCCCCTAGCTACGTGCCTTAGGAACAATTCTTATTATGTCATTTTAAGCGAGGTCTCTGAATGACTAAGAATATAACTTCACATTTTGGTTGAATTGTTTTAATTTTTACTCTTCTTCGTCCACCATTCATTGCTGTCTGCAGTCCTGCTTTCACAATGTTTCGCTTTGTTAGGTTTACCTCTGTTCTCGTCTTTTTCTTTCCTTCTGTCTTTGTTTGCTCTCCCAGTGTTTTTATTAAGTTGAAAAAGAACCTTGAGCAACGTTTTGTTTATAATCATACATGTATATATATGTGTAATATACATATATACATACACATGCGTATATATATGTACATATATACGCATGTATATATATGTATGTGTATACATAGTGTATATGGCAATTCAAATCTTTCATGTTTAGGCGCGTCACAGAGTGGGTATCATTATTCCCTTTCGTGATCGTCAAAGTCATCTTACGCGACTGCTAGATTTTCTCATCCCTGTTCTTCAAAGACAGCGTTTGGACTTCCGATTTATTGTCACTGAACAGGTTATTTTCTGAGCTGTTTGTTGTTTCCATATCAAATTCCTTTTATCTTCTTTTCTTTTCTCTTTTCTTTTAATCTTTTATCAACCACTGGAAAATGTTTAATACCAACTAGTGACAGCTCATATCACAAGTCATATATAAACAATACGGAGTAAACACTGTGGCCATATGAGTCATTCATTTCATTTGTGGCTGTTTACTTCACTCACAAACTTTTTTCCCTTGCCTTTATACTCATTCCATGACTGATCCAACATCCAATCGAGATACTTTTACGGACGATTGTCGGGAAAAAAGGCTATGTTATACACTCAATAATATGCAGAAAACGTTTTTGGAGCTTGGTCGTCTGATTTGGATCCCATGGCGAAATATTGGTAAGCCGAGAACTAGAATGTCTTGCTGTTAACGCTTAGTGATATCTTGAGAGTTGTTCAGGTGTATTCGTATAAGTCTGTACGAGCAAGGTGCTGGTTCGATCCCACTAAGTTTCCTTTCCCCTGTGGTCGAGAAATTGTAGTCAGACTAGTGCGGTCAGCCGGCTGATACCAATCCACAATTCGTGTTTGACTATGATGATCTGGGAAGGCCTCACTACGGTTGTTCCAAAATACAATGTAGAATGGGCCAAGCGAATATTCACCTGTTCCCGAAGGGAACAGGCAACAGACCCAAAAATTCGAAGGCTTTCCTGGATAAGAATGCGAAGGAACGAATCAAATGCAAGAGTTGTTAAGATTCGTACTACATGTGATGTCCCGTAGGTAAAATGAAAAAAAATAACTCGTATGGTAGATGTTTACTCCACAATGTTTCGGTGTTCACAGAGTGTATTTCCATACGGTATCTCTTTAGTGATTTAACAGATTCCTAACTGTTATTCTCATAATTCTCCACTGCTTTTGCAACAGTCTTTCTCAGTGTACAGTACACGGCAATGTACACGTTACATTTGTAGTTTTATTTTCCAACAAGATAAGTGTATTCTTATTTTGCCTGGATAAATTACTAGCTTTTAGAGCCCAGGAATCATTTTTTTGCTCTTTTCCTAGGCTTCTGTTTCCTATATTGAGAAAGTTTAAAAGACGATATTAAGTCCAACACGACCCGATGGTGTACCTCTAGTGCATCGTTGTTGTGCTCGAAAAAAGTTGAACAAGCGGGGTTTCGTCCAATGCGACCCTCAAGTAAATCTCAGTGCACATTTGACATGCGCTAATATTTTTAAAAGTTCGACTTTCTCACCCAGTATTTGGGAATTTTTGAAAGTTCCAGTTTCAAAGTAGTTTCAGCTAAGATTAAGATCAGTTCAGTCAAGATTGAGATCGGTTAAGATGAAATCGGAAAAAATTTCCTTTATAGCTTTAAAGGAATAGAATAAAGTCTCTTCTAGACGTCTGTAAAGTTATCAGCTTTTCAAGTATTCTAATTACCGGAACATTGTCGGCAACCATGAAAAACAGGAATCGTCGGTTATACCTTAAACATATAAAAGGTTTTTTTATTCTCTACCAACATTTGTTTGTAGTTTCATTTAGTCTGTGTTAGGAATCATGATTATCACATTACGTAGCCTGACATAAAAAAATGCCTGAAGATATCCTGCATATGTTGTGAGTCAAAGTACCTTGTACCGTAATTAGAGTTAGAAATATCCAAGAAAACATGGGTTATTATACAGAAGGTCTTAAAGAACCTCTTGAATACAAAAGACATCTAAGTTACTAAGGAAATGCATGGAATAGCCGAGTGCCTCAACAAGGAAGGTGTAATTTTTGGATGGGCGTTTTGTCCGAGAGGTGAAAAATTAGCCATCGTCCCAGATGTGTTAAGGGACGGACTGCTAAATTAGCAAGGTGTAAGCAGCTCTGACTCATCAGCCGTTTTTTAACAACGATATTCCGAAGGAGAGAAATGTTTGATTTTATATAACTGTATTTACATCGTAGAGCATCGTTATACAACGTATCTGGGGAAGTACATGAGACCCGTTAAAATAAAAACCGTATATTAAGAAGATTAAATTGTACGTTTTCAGTATGGCAACGACTTGTTCAACAAAGGCCGCATCATGAATGCTGCGTTCCGATTCGCTGAAACGTTAAATGTGGACTGCGTTATTTTCCATGATGTGGATATGTTCCCACAGGATGATCGCAATCCATACGCATGTCCACCTGTTCCACGTCATATGGGAGCATTTGTGAACACTCTGGGATATCAGTAAGATCCATTGAGTCTTGCGAAAAACTCTATTAAAGTGCTTGAAATTCCAAAAAAACTTCGCAAGTGAGCACTTAGAGTAAAATTTGTAAAAGCACTGGCATAACTGTCTACCCTTTCTATCTTCCTGATAAATGTAAGAGCGAAATGTGACTTTTTGCTCTAAGAACCATTAGAATCTATAAGTTTTCCTAACAAGGAAAAAAAAGTTTACGTATTCGGCTTGCAAGAAGTCTGAGCTAGTGGAGGCGATGAAGGCCTTGAAGGTAGTTTAGACTTCGGATTTTTCCTGAAGCGTTTTGTGTATAAGAGGCTGAAGTTGTCGGAATGCTTGAAGAAATGGTAATCGCTAGGCAAGAGGTACGGCAAGTATGATTAACCAGGCACACTTTCGTAGCACAACTCATTCAACCTTTGCAGTACCGGTTGTGCGACATATGGCGGCGAGTTATCGTGTAGAAAGATTGGTTTCTTTCTGTTGACCAATTAAGGGCGGATGTGTTAAAGTTTCTAATGCATTTTGTTGATTTGGTGGTCGTACTTCTATTTATTCATATGGAGTTGGGAAGTTATGATGGATTGAACCATCAACAAACTACGAAACGGTCAGCTTGAGTTTTTGCTGCAATTTCGACTTTGGGAAGTGCTGCGGAGCTTCATCACGCTCCAACCACTAAGCTGATCGTCTCCGGTTATCGTAGAGGATCCATTTCTCGTCTCTCATCACAATATGATCAAGAAGCGGGTTGTTCTAGTTGCGCTGAAGATGCGCCGACGATACCCTTAAAACGGCGGCTTTTCTATTGTTATTAAATTCGTGGAGCATCCGTTTATCAAGTTCGTTCAACTTTCCAATTTTCCTCCATTGCTGCATACAGTTAAGATGCCCATACTGAGTTCTTCCTTAAATTGGCAAACAATTGGGTGTCTTTTCGCTTTCAGCAAAGTCTTGATTTCGTCTCATCAAAACAGTGACGTCCGTAACTTTCCCCATACTCGATGACGAATTCGCCACGACGGAATTTTTAAAACCAGCGTTCCAGTGTGCATTCATTAACACTTTCTCGGGTCTAAACCACATTAATGTTTTGACCTGTTTGATTTACGCATCGTCTGAGTTTGAATTCGTCGAATAGATTTGTGGAAATTTCTGTTTGATGTCTGAGATTCTGGGTTTTGAAATTCGTTTTAAATACAATTTATTATAATTCTATATTCTACAATACGGAGCGAAAATGCGTAAAAATAATCTTTCCATTAATATATGGTAAGCCAGCGCTCGAAAAAGAAATTACTGAGAAATATAAAGAAAAAATGGGATTACAAATTCTGATCAGTTTCCGGGCAAATTAATATTTCGTTTAGTATCTTCTTAGGTTGTTAAGCTAACACGAGATTGATAACATTGTTAGCTTAATGGTGTAACCTTATGTTAGCTTAACAATCTAAGATTTTGATCATTATCATTGCCGAGGTTAAATGAAGGTCGATTTGAAGAATATTACTTTGCCTAGTGCCCAAGGTCACTTCTGTTCATTTTTGCGAAGTCATGGGAAATCTTTTATACTGAATGTTGAATGCTGACTTCTTTAATGTTGCTTCTTCCCAAGTCAACGCCTTTTTTTTGAAAGATGTTGGATTAGCTCAGCAATATTTTATCTTCCGCATTCTACATAGGTTTTTTAAAAAGTTAGAATTTTTCAGACTATGGTACGAGGAGATCGTGGGTGGTGTGTTAGCAGTATCTATGGAAGATTATAGAGTTATTAACGGTTACTCGAATATGTATTGGGCATGGGGTGGAGAGGACGACGATATGGGTCTGTATCTACACTACATTTCACTCTTGCCTTCTATTTTTAGCAGTTTTGGAAGTATTATCGTTCTAATGATGTCTAACCGTACTTGTTTGAATATGGTATGCATTGTTGTACGACCAGGCTATGCTGAATGAGAGCTCAGAGTAGCCAGGAGGATATGTTTTCTTGCTGTTGAGTAACACTGTCCAGTGAAATGAGAAGTAACTAATACTTTGCTGATGCTATAATAAGTATGGTAAAAGCGGAATAATTATTGTTTTTTACTTTATTTTTTAAAGCATTCATTTACGAAGGCAATTTATCTATAACTACTCCTTGATCCTGTCGAAAAACCACGTTGAATATTTTGTGGATGGTTTCTTATTTTCGTTGTTTCTTTTTTCCTAACGTCTTAAATGATGTGGTTTAGGAAAGAGGATACTTTCGTTAAACTATACGATAGAGCGGCCAGATCCCGAAACAGGCCGATATTCAATGTTGAAGCATGTGAAGCGGAAACGGACTGCACCAAAACTCGTGTATGTTTTTGAGTGTTCGAAAAGCAGTGTTCGTAGTGTGTGCTGATCTTCAATGGAGAAATCTGAGTCTTAACTTTTAAAACCTTTCCATCGTCCAGTTTTGTTCAGTGAGAAGGATGCATGCTACATAATACTCCTCATGGATACCTTAAAAACGTTCTCATCAGCAACGTACTTCTTTGTTGCTATATTTGTTAAGCAAGCGAGGAGTGTTAGCGGAACTTATGTGTTTGTATTTTTTCCATCGACAAGCTAACGCGAGGTCGATAAAGAACTTTATTCGGCTGACGTTTCGGCATCTTCGTCTTCCTCAATGCCGATGACCCGAGTCGTTGTGCACGACGTGAAAACGTTAGCCGAATAAATTCTTCATCAGCCTCGTGTTTGCTTATCAATGAAAGAATACATGTTGAGTAGTCAAACCGAGGTTAAAGGAAAGTCGGTTTGTGAAATCATGTACTTGTATTTCTGCAGCAGAGATATCTTACTACCGCACCTTGTCAGGAATAGCCGAGGGCAACATTTATGATCGGCAACATTTGGAAACATTGAGACTATTGACAAAGCATAGTGCGTCAATGCATTTGCGCGAAGTTTGTCTTTCTGTACTCTTAAATACCATATGGACCATTGTAGTATAGTCCGAGCTGCTTCTCCTATGTTTCCACTCATTTAATTGGAAATTTTGAGCGATTAGACTTGAACAATATAGTCCGCATGGACTAACTGGCATGAATGTTTCTTCTGATTTCTTTATGAACATGACGCGTGCGCAGTGGTCATAGGCGTTATGCAGTGCACGTGTGATCGATTCCTGCGTCCCAAGTCCACCAAGCCTTCACTCCCTCCGGGTCAACAAACTGGTACCATACTTGTCTGGGAGAACAGCAGCACTGGCTCGATACATCGGTATGCCACCACGAGTCAGCGTAAAGGCCAGATGTGGATTCAGTCACCTCCAACAACGCTTAGTGAAGTCGAATGCATGGCGCATTTTTCTGGGATTGACCAACGACGAGAGCTTTATTCTTTTATCCTTTGTTCTTTATGAGGTGATTGACAAATTTTTCTTCGCTATATTTTTGTAGCCACGGAGGTCCCTCATATGAGGGATCTCGAACCGGTTAGTCGCGAGGCTACGTGGCGCGTCCTCAGGTGGCGATAAAGGGTTAATCGCGGACCAAAAGCTACCGTATGTTTCCTTGAGACGCAGGTAGATCCAGGGGTGGACTACCTGTTTCTGCTGTGCCAGTTTGGCACATCAATTCTGTATTTACGATGGGTATTCATGCACGCGTATGTGTGGGTGCGTTCCCGCTTTATGCGGATTGTATTCTATGAGTCAATTCGGCCAAAACCCTGCAATCAAATGACAGGGAGGTGTATGGGAGGCGGTTAGGAGTCGCCTCCAACAAGTAAGATCCATGTCCACTTTGGGAGAGACTGGCAAGCAACCCGTGAGTATACCCAGCCCCCCACGTTCAAAGCCAAGCAAGCCATAAGTGGGTATCAAAATCTTAAACACAGTAGAAGGAACGGGCCCCATTCCCCCTGATCCCGAAAGAGCCTCCAATTCGACAGCGTTGGGTAGGACGAGCACGGAGAGGCTGCTTAAATTTCAGGGCCAATGGAAGCTGCCTGGATCACGAAGAACTAAGGTGGCGATCTGTACCTACAATACACGTGCACTTGCATCCGAGTCCTCGATAGAAGACTTGATCATGCAGCGAGAAGGATAAAGTACGATGTCATGAGCCTGACCGAGACGAGACGACGCCACCC
Source organism: Angiostrongylus vasorum (assembly GCA_018806985.1). Lineage (NCBI taxonomy): Eukaryota > Metazoa > Nematoda > Chromadorea > Rhabditida > Metastrongylidae > Angiostrongylus > Angiostrongylus vasorum. Next base: position 624,608 of record JADANN010000370.1, read on the forward strand.
ATTCAACGCCGACTATGACACGGGAGAAGAACTGTTCCTCGGAACATGCTACACTAGGGGGAGTCGGCGGCGTCGACGTTTTCGTCAAAACGACTTTGTCCATTAATATCGATTCATTCGAACAACTAACAACTCGAATCGGACGTTTACGGTTAAAAAAACATGTGGATAAATACTGGCTTTGACAATCTTCGTTGTTTACGCGCTGACATCAAACTGTGACGAAGAAGAAGTCGAAGCATTTCTATATGAACTTGCAGTTCTACAGAGAAGACCATATATTCTTCAAACTCATTATTGGGGATTTCAACGCCAAGATTGCACCAACGAGAACCTCTGAAGAACGTCACATTGGGACCCACGGATTAGAATGGAACGAACAGGGTGAGCGGCTGTCTGAGTTTATCATGGCGACCAGGACAATCCATGGTAATTCACAATTCCAGAAGCCCCACCCTCAGCGCTGGACGTGGGTGTCTCCCAATAGAGAGTACCATAACGAAGTAGACCACATCATAGCAAATAGAAGGTTTTGCCTCATCGATGTCGCTGTTGTGCCAAAATTCCACACGGGATCACAATACAGCTTCCTTCCTGCAAGATTCCATTTCTCGCAGAAAGGAGAAAAAGCCGTTAAATTCAAAAAACGAATTCCTAAAACCACTATAAACAGGGACTTATTCAACTCATTAGTCGGCTTTTGGAAAGATTCCGTTGTCGGTAACATCTAGCTACAATAACTAACGTCCGAACTTGCAAAATTAAGGACAGAACAGCAGCAGTAATGCTCCAAGCTGCAGAGGCTGGGTAAAGCATTCGCAAAGCCCACCGATGCTTTGCCAATTACAAGACCAAATTGCACGCCGACGCCCAGACGGAGCAGTTTCAGCATTTAGAAAGGCAGTGGAGAAAATCATTCACAAATACTACTCAGAACTCCTGGATAGCCACGTCCACCTTCCGTCATATGAAATAAAGGAGGATGGTTATGTTCTATCAGCGGTTCTCCGTTCTTTAATCCGACATGCCATTTCGTTGGTGAAATTTTGAACAGCATTAGGTACCGATACGATAAGATTTGAACACCTGAAAAACCTTTCACCAGTGCTCGTAAAGACACTGGCTCGGCTCTTTACATGTTACCTGTGTCAATGCAAGGTCCCTACTTAATGGAAGACCAGCAAGACCGTGCTAATGTTCAAGAAGGGTGACCTCCACGATATCAGCAACTATCGCCCAATCTGCTTGCTGTCTGTCGTCTATAAACTTTTCACTCGAGTCATCCCTAAATAGGATTGACAGAACACTGATCGAAGGACAGCTATGTGAGCAAGCAGGGATTTCGAAAAAGGATTTAGTACGACGGACCACATCCACACGATAATAAGGCTCATCGAAGTATTGCGAGTATAAAAAACCGCTCTGTCTCACCTTTATCGATTTACAAAAGCCTTTGATTCAGTCGAGATAGAAGCAGTCTTGGAAGCCCTGGATAGTCAAGGAGTCCCTACCCAATACATAAAGATTCTTCGTGAGCGGTACAAAAAATTTCACAACCAAGCTATCACTATTCTACAACGATATTAGCATTGACGTCAAAACAGGGATTAGGCCGGGCGATACCATCTCGCCAAAATTATTCACCGCCACCCTCGAGAACGTCATGCGAACGTTGGGATGGGATAATATGGGAGTGAAAATCGATGGTGGACAGTTGCACCATCTTCGCTTTGCTGATGACATCGTCCTTATAACACCAAACATTAGCCAAACGGAACGTATGCTTGCCGACTTTGATGAAGCTTGTGGAAAGATTGATCTTCGACTAATTATCACAAAACGATGTTCATGAGGAACGGAGTGGTTTCGTATGCTCCGTTCACGCTCAACGGAACGAATATCTTCGAATGCTTCAGTTATGTCGGTCTAGGTGGGGATATCAATATAATGAACGACTTAGCTGCAGAATTGAGCAGAAGGAAAGGAGCGGCTTGGGGGGGGCTTTCAAGAACATCGAGGAAGTAGGGAGGAGAACAAAGAACACCTGAATCCGTGCCCACCATTTCGACGCAACGGTACTTCCTGCGTTAACGTATGCGTCAGAAACCAGGTCGCTGCGAACAGGGTAAAAAATCACTCAGCGTTATTGGACGCGCAGTGGAAAGGACGTTGCTGTGAGTATCCTGTGTCACCCAAGTAAGGGGAAGGGACCCAAGCTCCGATCTGCGTCAACGATCAGGAATCAAAGGTGCCGTTCTATACGTCAAACAGTAGGAAGATAAAATGAGCCGGACCGTAATGCGTATGAACGACAACCGATGGACAGGGAGCCGTTAGTGACTGGATTCCACGTGGTATTAAACGCAGTTAAACGCATTGCAGGAAGACCACCGACCCGATGGTCAGAGTTGTTCTCGAAAAGCCTAGAAGAAAGATATGATGCTCGACGAGTCCCTAGAGCGAGCATAACCCACTGGGCTACTCTTGCATGCGACAGGGAAGAAATGAAAGATTTACTGGCGCCCGCTCCAGTCACTCGACGATCAACACGACTGCAGGTCACAGGTGATATTTTTATAGAGGAAAGCTATCTGAACTTTTTGTAAGTCGTAATGGCATTTTCATACGATTCCGCGACAAGACTGTTGCTGATAAGGAATATACTGAGATATTAAGCATGCTCACAATGCGCGGTTATTAATTTACTTCCACCCACTGTGTTTTAGTGTGCTTTCGTCTCTCTACGATTTATCGATTCCCACCACACGTCGTTCTCTATCCATATGTTATTTTTCCAATGGATACCCACTATCTATCATCAAAAAAAAGTATATTGCTTTAGTTCCTTGCACTGTCAAAACAGCAGACTTCCCATTGTCCTTTCATGTCCACTATCGTTGAAGAATCAGTACGAAATATAGTTCAGTCAGAACAGTTAGTTGTTCTTTCCTTACGAATTGTGGTTGTGAACCATGGTTATTATGTGAATGTACAAAAAAAGTTTATGTAAAAGCGCCAGTATGTCGTCAGTGTGTGTTGTGAATCCGACTTAAAAAGAGCTCGCTTTACCATGGTTCGCCCGTTGACGATTTTTTTCTTGTACACACAAGGGTTGGTAATGTTCTGTGTGCATGAAAAGGTGCACATGAGAACTTAGAAGATACGTAGAGTGTGAAGAATTCAGAAGCTAAGTAAAACATTTGGCTGAATTAATAGATTGCTATTGGTTATTCATGCTGTGATTAAGTGAGAGTTGGTCTGTCGAATTCGGAAATTTCTGGTAACACATGGGCAGATCGAATTTTACAGCAAAAGCACAACAATAGTGACGGGTTTTCTGGTGTAGGGGGCATTGTGGCCGGTATGAGTTGATTTAACTTCACAGAGTATGAAGCGAGAGATTAGGTGTCCTATAAGCCACCACACAGATTTGGCTTCACAGCGATTGTGTTTATTTCATGATGGCTAGCGTTTCGATCCATTTCACCTCTGAATCGGAGAAATGGTCGTGTTAAAATGCAGTCTACCCAGCCAGATAATCTCCTAACCCTAGCGGATAAAGCAGAACCTCTGCGCAGAATCCGCACGAGGTAGAATGTACTTACCTGTGGTCAAAGGGCACACCTAAAGGATCTGTGGAGGTCACGTGAAATTATGTGGAATTTCTACCTGCGGTTCATCTTTGTTTTCGGAGTTGATAGTAAACGGCTCAAGAATACTGTGCGTTTATGTTTTAGATTCCTTTGCGAAAATCATAACTTTGATTTCGAAATTCCCAATGCGATGCCAAGCCTTACGTTATAGCGAGACATCGCCTTTTGGATTCATTTTTGGATTTTTGAAATTGATCCAAGACTACTTCCACAACGACGCCCTGGTTTCGCTTTCCTGCTACATTGGCCGACGACTATTTTCAGTTCTTTACGGATCTGCTGGATTTTCAACAGTAGACAATAATAGTTCGATAGCCAGAAGACTTGACGAGTTGAGAACTTCACGAAATTATAGAAGAGAATTAGCTCCATCGTTGTATTACTGTGAGTGGTGTCTATACGCCACTGTTTAGTGTATGTTACATGGTTCTTCGTAGAAACACATCGCTGTCAGCATTGTTCTCACATTACGGATATCCTTCAGGGGCATTTTGATATTAGATAGATGAGGAATTTTACGTTTTTTTTTCTTTTGGGAGGGTTTCCACGTGGGAAATGCATTCACAAGGTCGCGATTTATTTTTTTCTTTGTAAGTTGATTATAGAAATGATCTCAGGAAAAGTGTCTAGGAAAACTAAGCTAATTTACGAAGGTCGTAGAAGTTGTAGATAAATGTTCATATTGATCATGTCATGAAGATTCACTTGAGAACTTCGGCCTACGCTGAATGCAATTATTGTTATAATCCGTCTGTGGTAGTTCCATTATTCGTGAAGTGTCAGGAAACTTGTGGAAGTGGTTTTTTTTCGTCCACTTCATTCATCTTTTCAGTATTTTTTGTTTTCAGATACAAATTGCTTGATATTGCGGAGAAAAGAGTTGCATATGATGGATTAAATGAGACTGATAAGTGGACTATACGGAAGATCACCGTGCGGCCACTCTATTACCATCTATACGTAGACGTCGGTAAAGTCCCGGAAGAATGGCGTGAGAAGAGTTAGTTGTAGAGATGTCAAAGAGATAGAGATAATAGAGATATAAATAGTAATGTAGAGATATATGTACTCGTTTAAAAATTTTTCCTAGTCGCCAATTTCCTTGTATTGCACTCTTTTTGTGAAGTGGATCCAGAATATGGCATCTCCCAAACAGGGCATTGTAGACTTAAATTATCGTTTCCGTTTTTATCATGTTTTTCTTGATTGAATAGAAGGGTCGAAGTCGGCTGCTACAGTTATTTATCCCATATGATTCATTACTTGCTCATTTTTTACATTTGCTTCCAACTTGCTAGTGGTTTATATTGTATTATAATTTTCTTTTTTTTTTTCTTCAAATAAGAAAATATCGTCGAATTTGGATATTAACCATTGGAATTTTGAGCTGGTGGGAGTGTCGCCGGAGGCCGCACAGTTTTCACGAGAGTAGTGTATTCAAGTAATAAGTATAAAGTAGGTATATTTGCTTTCTAGAACCGGTAGTTCATCTGGTTCATTGTTCATATCCAGTTCTCTACGATGCGTGAAGATAGTCTTTCGTTCTTCCGTGTATATTACAGCGGCGTAATGCATTTTTTTCGCATGTTTAGATTTGCCTAGCATTTATCGTTTTCAGTAGATTGGTGACTACTCGTCGTTCATGTTAGTAGTTTTGATCTCTTATCCCATGTTTCTGAATAAAATAAATATTCTACTTCTGCAGAAGCATAGGTATTGTTTCAATGGACGTTGATTTAGTAGAAGTTTTCTATCGCTGTGGGGAATTTGGAAAGTAGTAAATGTTAACCATTATAAATGTTTATACACTGCTTGGACATATTGTTCTTATAATTATTTGAAGTGGAACGGTGGAGTGATTGGTGATGCAGTCCATCAGGAAGCAAGGTGCTGATTCGACCCACTACTCAACGCTCTCCCTCAATCCACGTGGAAACGCCTTGGCTAGGCTATCTTCTGGTCTGCAAGGAGAAGCCAATCGGCCGGTATTCTACGACATTCATAAAGAAAACGGAATTTTCAAACAGCAGTTGGAGGAACATGCGAAATGTTCGAAGAATATTGTGAACGTTGAATGCAAGGAAAAACTAATCCAATGCAAAAAGTGGTAGGATCCGCGCAGTAGACGTGATGACAGGTCACGCAATAAAGAAGAATGAAGTTGTTTGATGGCTAGTAGTGGTTGGCCCAGCCCGTACCACACAGCTGCCATCCCATAGGAGTGGGCAACAAAAACAAAACTTGCTGACCCGAATACTTGGATGGCCCGTGTTCACTAGTGCAAGCCCGGCGAAATTTCCATTCGTTTCTTTCTCGCACAATCGTCATACATAGTAGTGGTCTGCATCCAACATAGTGAATTCCGCGATGCCCATTCCGTAATCCTGAAGTCGTTGCCACCTACAAATGCAGATGGTTGACGTTAGCCACGAAATACGTCCGCCCATCATTTCGATGGTCTTTCAAGAGACGGCCTTCATTCTTGCCTTTCGTACATCGCTCATCTGTTATCTTTCACTTGCTTTTCGTCCATCTCTCATCTGTTACCTTACTATTTGACCAGCCCATCTGTGTTTCGCTATCGATGATGAACCCCGAGGACGGGATAGGTTCCGAAGACCTGAGCTGCTCATCTCGGCTAGGCGTTGTGAGTGCCGGTTAAAATTCAGAAGACAGCGTTCAAGGGCTCTGTGACTGGTGCGCAGTATACTTGACGTGGTTGAGGAATCAGCCCACGCATGTATGACAGTTCTGGGAGGACTTTTGAATCGAAAACGAAAACGCAGAATTTTGCGTCCATTTGTTGGTCGGTGGCTTCTTTGAGTGTCCCAAATACGGCCAGTGTTGCTCTCTTTCTGTCTAACTCCTCCTTCATTTTGTTCTCCATGTTAGTTGAACGCCTATGGTACACATGTGATACAGTCAATGTAATCAGAACCATCCAGTTTGATTTGCTCACCTTTGCACTATGGGTTCTTCATGAACTGGGTCCTCTTCCGATTTATGCGCAGCCCAATCATTTTTCCCGCTCCGTTGAGTTCATTCATCATCTTCTCCGTTTTGCTGGTACTTCTCGAAAAGATGGCGATGTCATCCGTGAGACGAAGACTATATACGGATTTTTCCATCAATACGTATGCCCTTCTCATCCTATTCGAGTAACTTCATTATTCAGTGCAGTGCGACAGTAAACAGCTTTGGAGGTATTACGTCACTTTGTCGAATCCCTTTTCCTATAGATGCTGTAAGAGGTCGATGGAAAAGCTGTATTTTCGTAGGGCAATGCCCATCACAGTCAGATAGAGTTCCTATGCAGGATGGATCCACTCCTTAGTCGACGTGCGCTGATAGGATTGCATTTGTTTCGGCACTGCCAAACGCTTTTCATGTCGCTAAACTTTAGAACAAGGTGCAGATGGTAATTCCGACAGATTTATATGACCCGTGATACGGTTTCGATGGTCCATGAGGCAGAACACTTGTTGGAAACCTGCCTGTTTAACTGGTTGTTCCCCACTCAAGGTTTTCGATGTTCGAAAGAAAAATCCTCGTGAACAGCTTATAGTGTACACTCAACAAGCACGTTGAACGGTCGTTACCGAGCTTCTGTCAACCTTCTTGGGTGTGACAACTGTGCGCGAGGTCATCCATTGCTCTGCGGTTTTCTCTTCCTGAAGGTAAAATGTCATGTGGTTTGCAAGAAGTGCGCTTAGTTTGTGACCACCTGCTTTAAGGAAATCGGAGGTGATATTAGTGTGGCTTAGAGCTGTCCTCTGTTCATGCCTTCTATCGCAACTCGAACTTCATGTGGTTGGATCTCGGGCGGTTTTTATCCCAAGGGTTTACCTCATCACCGGCGCTGGTAGGTTTTACAAGCCTACGAGCCACGGAGGATGTTTCTTACTGTGCACGCATAGTACCAGAACACTTTCAGACGTGGATCATCACGATCTTCTTGAAGCCGTAGATCGTACCAATTCCTTGTGGTCGCCCTATCAAGGACTAAAAGCACGAAGACTGATATGTTCCAATAAGATGGTGGAACCCCCTGTCATTCGTGGAATGGACTCTCCATGACGAAATGTCGGAAGGCGTGGCTCTGCCGTACAAGCATCTGTTTCCCATGCAATCACCTCGTACGAAATCCTATTACCGCTCATGGCCATTTATCGCCTCCAACTTGAGCGCTATAACAAAATCAGTGTCATCAGCTGTTATTCCCCAGCTTGTTTAGCCGATGAGAGCGAACTAGACGCGTCCTACATTTACTTGGAGGAAGTAATCCACAACGAGATGTCCTCCAAAAAATTCGTTGTTGGAGACTTCAACACCAGATTAGAAACAGGCAACGGAAACGAATACAGGATAAGGAGATTGGAAATAGGAGAACGAAATCAGAATGGAAACCATATTATAGGACTCCTGTCCGCAGCACGTGTCTTCCATCGGAACCCACTTTTCAAGAGGAGGGAAAGTTGCCGATAGACATTGGGAGGTCTCCTAACGGCACGACTCATGCGGAGATCGGTCATATTCTCACAAATAGAAAAGGGTGTTCTTTTAATACCTCAGTGGTACGTGGATTCTGTGCTGGACCTGATCAACGCCTTCTCCTTGCGATGGTCCGATTTAGCCATAAGGTAGAAAAAAGCTTCTGCTACCAAGAATGCGAAACAAGTCGTGTATGACTGCGATATTCTCAGTAAAATCCTCTCTTCTTATGATGAGCAGATGAACGAGTAACCGACCCACCGACACGCTGCTTATCAAGTGATTAAAACATGCTAAACTCGCCTCAGCTTAGAAGTTCAAACCGCACATCCTTTGCCGTAAGTTGCTCGAGAAGAAAAAAGACGTTGAAGCTTGATCCTAACTGCAACACACCTAACACCTCTGAAAATAGTTGCCAGCTGTAGAAAATCTTCGTAGGTTTTACAATGGTGCAGGCAGAAAAAAGTTATTGGCAGAATCTCGAAAACGATCCAGTTTGACGAAGTGCCGTCATGATCTCTGCGACTCTAATGTTCCGCTATCCGCCCTGATGAATGAGGATGGGACTGTCACTTCATTCCGCAATGATGTGGGATCGAGGTTTTATATCAAAATTTCCCTCTCCAGAATTCTTGTTTCGGACCCCGCAAACAGAAGTACGAGCCATTAGCTATAGGAAAACTAGTTGCGTACTCACTCACAATCGGATTAGAAGCAGCAAGCTTTGTTGAAACCAGATGCGTATTACCTTATAAGTGGTAAGCTGAATAACTTTGATTTTCTTCCACCGACTTGTATATGATGGAGTTCTATTTCTACCCACACGTCAAATGTGATCTTGTTTCAGAGATATGATATGACTTGCATCACCTGTTGTCCCATTGATCGTCGGGTAATCTGGCGGGCACCAGTAAATCTTCCATTTTTCCCTGTCGCATGCATGACCAGCCCAGTGGGTTCTCTTCGCTCTAGGGACTCGTTGAGCATCATATCTTCTTTTTAGGGTTTCCATAAAGAACTCTGACCATCGGGTTCGTGGTCTTCCTGCAATGCGTTTGATATCCCGAGAATTCCAGTCACTAACGACTCTTGTCCGTCGGTTGTCATTCATACGCATTATATCTCCAACCAATTTTATCTTCGACAGTTTGCATTATAGACCAGTAGTTGGGGTTATTTTTATGGCATCTTTGTAGATTTTGTGATTATTTCGCTTCACACTAAAGAAGAAGGTGCGAGAACGGTAGGACTAGTAGTGGTGAGAAGATTTCATTAATGTTATGATTTTCATTTTAGCTTTGCATGTTGACAATAGTAACGTTATGACGAGTAGGGAACCACTCAAGAAACCTAATATTTATTATTATAAGTGTTTTAAATAGCTAGAAATTTCTCTTTTGAAACAAATATTGAGCAGTAACAGAGTTAAACATTGACAGACGAACCAACTGTCGTCATGTTGCATTCATATCTATTTTTGGTTGAACTCTATTAAAAACTACCGTTCGGCTAACGGGACGGAAATCTTTGTATGTCATAGACTGGGTAGCATCTCAAACATAAATACCAATTATCTCCGTGTTTATGATTTTGGGGGGACATATATGGCACACGCACTTTCGGGCAAACAGGCATTGTGAGACATAAACAACACATTTCCAACAGTTTTTTTTCATTATAAAACTTATATATGGTTCGTATATGAACTTTTATTTGGCTAAGGTTTCGTTGCCTTCACCGTCTTCAGAACCGCCTTGATCTGACACAGTAGTAGTGATGCCAATCATCAGGAGCATGGTACTAGTTCGTTCCCCGCTCTGACCTTACCAAATCTCACATCCCTCAGAGTCGGGAAAATGGTATCGGACTTATCCAGGAAAAAGCACTGTTTGAAATCTGATTAGGAGTGCTCTAAATTAGCTACTTCTCTACGGATAATCGACTCGACCGGCATTCAACGACATTGATAATGAAAGATAAGCAGCAAGAAGCCACAGGTAGAAAGTTGGAAGACCCTTGTGGATGATGGGTGCGAGGAAACCATTCTCGAATGCGAGAAGTGATGAGATCCTCATAGCAGATGTGAAAAACGGGTCACATAAAGTAAAGGAAAAGTAATGCAAAACAGTTATCGCATGAAATGTGCGAGCATAAAAAGTGCACAACTAGGTTGAACATAAACTGGGAAACACTTATAAACTCTGACAGCATTGTTCTTGTGTGATGGACTTTAGTAACTTATAGTAAGTAGCAGCCTATACACTATGCATACCCTTAGAGCAATATAACCAAGAACTTTCCTGTAATGTTGTAATCCTGTAATGTTCTCAATTCCGGAAAACTAAGGCTTTGGCTGCTAAGTGCTGGAAATCTGTGGACACCACTGCCTGTTCGGCAAATGTTGCTTATGAAACGTCGTTCGGGCTCAGTCCATGGTATAATACAGCAAAGATTATTAGATTTTATTAATAAGCACACATGATGTTGTTGCCACATGTTACTTATTCAAAACATCTGACGTTTAAGAGGATTTCGCTTTCTTCAGAGTCTCGGAAAGTTAAGCTAATTGCAATCTTATGAGCCAAAATACCTCAATAATCTCGGGAGAGGGAAAAGTCACTATACCTAATGCAATCGAACTGAAATAAAACACCTTTATCACAAACCCACATGGATGGATATTTAGTCTCTCACCTTAAAATATCAATCTGAGATATTGCGCGAGTTCTCGAGTCGTAATGACGAATTTCTTTCTGCAGCACAATTTCGAAATGTTGGTAATTACCCAGAATGCTTCGAAGGTACTACACACTAAGGTCTTAAACTCCTATGCAGGGATGGTGACTTCCACTTGAAAATCTTCCCTGTTATGTGTATGTGGCTCAAGCGTGAATAGTGGAGCATTTCTTTCAACTTTAGGTTTACCGACTAGGTGTTCTTTTATAAGAACACGAAGTCGTCCATCCGTTTCACCAAGCTATTCTTCTCCACACACTTCACAAGAGGTTCGGTACACCGTATCTGGACTCATGCGACCACAGTTTCTTCCGTTAGGGCAAATTCTGCAATTGAGCGGTTCGCATAGATGCTCATGTAAACGGTTGCGAACTCGTTGGAGTCTGAGAGATCTCGGTTGTACTTCAATCAGTGTTACCGCTTTCTCTAACCCGGAGCTTTTTAAACAAAGTTTTACAACCGCGCTTATTTCGTTGGAAATGCAGGGGTAAGATGAACTGGACCTTGTTCTTGCTAGACATATTGCTTGGGAGTGTGGTTTTTTCCTCTAAACCTATTCGGAGGAGCTACCGTTTCATAGCCATAGGAAAAGGCTATTTTCTGCACCAATATCTAGGGTACTTCATTCCGCTCTTTTCCTGTGCCTACACTGGTGACTGTTTCAAAAAATGTTTTCACACACGCTCTTTTTTGTGTGTGCGTGATGAAAGGGGAGGTAATGAACCAGTACGTTTTTCCTACATGGCTTTCGGTACCAACTGGTAAAAGACATTTCTAAATACGTTAATTTGAGCATTCAGAAATGGAACTCAGTTTTCCTTGGTTTTTTTCTTAGCTAAACTTAATGTACTGTGACTCTTCACTGAATAACTCAAAGCATTTGCCCATCTGTTCTTGTGTGGGGCAAAGGACAAAGTAATCATCTACATATTTTCAATAGGGTAATGGTCGGAGACCGATTACTGGTGCTTCCACCTTAGACATGAAGGCAATGCCAAGGCTTGGTGCCAGTCGATGTCCCTCTGCCAACCATCTCTTGTATGCGAAATACAACCCGGGCCATCTAAAGACTGAGAACTTTAGGCACTGCTTTAAGAGGGCCACCAGCTGCTGAACTGAGAAGCCATATATGTTTATTGCACCTTCGTGTTGCATAGGGAATATGAGACTATGTATAAAAGGGCAGTGACGACAAAGGACCCCATCACATTCGCGTTATTGGGAGACACGTGCCACGTAGACGGTGCAAGAACATTTAGATGATCGTAAGACGAGCTGGAATGTGTATCAACAATTGAGTATCATATCATAGACAATACCATAGGCTTATCAAAGAAGTAACAAGTTATTTATCTCTGCCGAGGCTTATGGATAGTCTGGCTTGGGAATTCTAACAAAGATCGCTCTGACATCCTCCATCCCTACGCTTGTGATATATACATGAATACATTATGATTTTCATGTTGTATTACAAAATTTTCTGAATATGTATCATCCCAGCAGAAAAAGTAAGATGTGGCACTCATTTATTGTGTAAATACACCTGACTCTTTACGACAAATCAGGTGTGTATGTATGATGAAGTCTGTGGCATCGTATGAGCGTGCATTAGAAGTACAGAAGTACACTAAACGTAAGCTGAAAATATTTCAGTAGCGTATTTTGTGATGGACTATGGTAACTATGGTAAATAGTAGCATGCATACTATCCTCACCTACACACGACTGAACAAAGCCTTTTTTTTATAGCGTAGTCATGTTCTTGCCGCTTCAATTTGTCTAGTTATCAAAAAAATTATGTTTAGAAACCAGCGAATAGGTGTCGCCAGCAATTCATTAGAAATGGGATATGAAAGTCGAAGCTTTCTGTGCTCTTATAGCTAATACAGTATTGTAGCCAAATATTAGACAAACCTGATCAAACTAATATCTACTAGTGTTTTTCGTTAGCGGCATAAAAAGAGCTGACTGCATTCATAGTTTGCATAGGTATCCATTTCATCCAAAACCTCATCGTTACAGGGAGTGTGCCCGTGGATGTCTAGTTTCGATAGATAACAAGGTCACCATTTCCTTGTCAAGCACCTGTAGACCAGTAAAGTCTGCAAAATAATTCCGGGAATCATCGTCAACACAGTCATATAATAGCAAATCTCTCTTAGACCTACAAAGGTCTAGGTCTGACGAAAAAAAATCAGGTTTAAAAAAGGAAAAAAAGCTTAGCATTCGGTACAAAGGCCTCAGCAGCTCTCCCTAGGAGAGCTGAGAAAACCGATGAGAAACGATAAAACCTCGGCTTACGTAGGACAAAAGCAGGATATCCATGGCTCACTACGGAGACTACTTTTTGCTCTGCATCAAGAACATTAGAAAAATCTCCTATAACGCACGGATCACTACGCTGTTCCTGATGCAGCAGATTATATTAAGACCAACGTAATAGCCTTATGGAAGCCAAGCAAAAGTAAGACGACCAATTAAACTGTGAGCGCTCAGTTATCAGTGGAGGATCACGAAATTTTGATGGAGTGGCTGTGCAAAACATCTTTAGAGTATTCATCGTGTTGAGGCATAAGGTCCTACCAAATCAATACGTCTGTTCATTTTTCATTCTCAACTTCTGCTTCACAAGATAATCAGCATTATTGATTGCTACTCACAAACTTGTGGAAATATTGGAGAAGAGCGTATAAAGGCATTCCACAATCGGTAGGAGAAAAGGTATGCAGTTAGAACGTTTACGCATTTCTTCGTTGGAAACTTATACACCAGAATTGACGAAAAAGTGGAAACTGTTGGTGGTTTTCACCGTAATCGGTTTCTCCATTGAAATTCATTTTCTGCGGTAAAGGAACTTCCCGCTTGATGCTGTAATTTTGCCTAACGGAACCATGCCGAGATTCGTCCACATTATCCCGAAGAGACGATAGTGGTTTCTTGACATCATTAATCGAATTCTGCAGTTAGCCTGCCTACCGCATTTCATGGAGATTCACTCAAGGCATAAGCTTTTCGGCCAAGAACGAAATAACAAGTTGATTATGAAAGAAATATTTCAGATGGAATGTTTCCTCTAAATGATGACTGACAAGCTGATGAAAAATCAGGGAGCATGAGCTATCGACAAATGACAACAACTGCACTGGGTGTCCCACCACCAAGTACAGTTATTTTATTCGAGAGGTGCTCCACTCAAGAAGATTCGATTCGAACGACTACGCAGATCTACAATGCGTAGGCGAACGGCCGTGCTCAATCGACTCGAGTCATCGGCTCAGAGGAAGACGAAAACATCGAAACGTTTGCCTAACAAAGTTTTTTGATTAACTTCGCGTTAGCTCAGTTATCAAGAAATTATTAATTACCTATGCTACCACGGATCTCCCTCATATGATGGATTCCGATAGCTGGTTAGTCGCGAGGCTATGCGGCGCGTCCCCAGGTGGCGGATAGGACGTTAACCGCGGACCAAAAGCGACCTTTGCTTCCCAACACGCAGGTGGATCCAACGGATGGATTCCCTGTTTCTGCTGCGCCGATCTGGCACATGCTTTCTGTATTTGCTAGGCGTATTCATGCATGCGTGTGTAGGTACGTTCTAGTTTATGCGGATTGTATTCTACGAGTCAATTCGTCCAAAAGCCTGCAATTCAGTGACAGGGAAGTATATGGGAGGCGGTTAGGAATTGCATCCAATAAAATAAGCTCTTCACTCCACTCTGGTAGTGCCTGGGAAGCTACCCATGAGTATATCCAGCCCCCCATGTTCAAAGCTGATAAGTTATACGTGGGTATCAAAATCTTAAACACAGTAAAAGAAACGGGCCTCATTCCCCTGACCCCTAAAGAGCCTCCAATTCGACAGCGTTGGGTAAGACGAGCACGGAGATGCTGCTTAAATTTCAGGGCCAATGGAAACCGCCTGGATCACTAAGAACTAAGGTGACGATCTGTGCCTACAATGCAGGTACTCTTGCAGCCCAATCCTCGATAGAACACTTGCTCATGCAAGCGAGAAGGATGAGGTACGACGTCATCGGCCTGGCCGAGACGAGACGACGCCACCCATTCAACGCCGTCCATGAAATCGGAGAAGAACCGTTCCTCGGAACATACGACAGTACAGGAGTCGGCGGCGTCGGCGTTCTCGTCAACACGAGTTTGTCCATGAATATCGATTCATTCGAACAACTTGCAACCCGACTCGGACGTTTACGATTAAAAAAGATGTGAGTCAATACCGGCTTTGACAATCTTCGTCGTTTACACGCTGACATCAAACTATGACGAAGAAGAAGTCGAAGCATTCTATATGGGCGTGGAGAAGTTCTACAGAGAAGACCATACATTTTTCAAGGTCATCACTGGGGATTTCAACGCCAAGATTGGACCAAGAAGAACGTCTGAAGAACGTCACATTGGGACCCACGGATTAGAATGGAACGAACAGGGTGAGCGGCTGTCTGAGTTTATCATGGCGACCAAGACAATCCATGGTAACTCGCAATTCCAGGAGCCCCACCCTCAACGCTGGACGTAGGAGTCTTCCAGTGGAGAGTACCATAACGAAATAGACCACATCATAGTAAATAGAAGGTTTTGGCTCATCGATGTCGCTGTTGTGCCAAAATTCCACACGGGATCACATCACAGCTTCCTTTCTGCAAGATTCCATTTCTCGCAGAAAGGAGAAAAAAGCCGTTAAATTCAAAAAACGAATTCCTAAAACCACTATAAGCAGGGACTTATTCAACTCATTAGTCAGCTGCTGGGAAGATCCCGTTGTCGGTAATATCTAAATATAACAACTAACATCCGAACTCGCAAAATTAAAGAGAGAAGAGCAGCAGTAATATTCGAAGCTGCAGAGGCTGGGTAAAGCATTCGCAAAACCCTCCGATGCTTCGCCAATAACAAGACCAAATTGATTGCACTCCGGCGCCCTGACGGAACAGTTTCAGCATTCAGAAAGGCAGTGGAGAAAATCATTCACAAATACTACTCAGAACTCCTGGATAGCCACGTCCACCTTCCGTCATATGAAATAAAGGAGGATGGATATGTTGAACCACCGGTTCTTCCTTTCGAAATCCGACATGCCATATCGTTGGTGAAAAAATAGCACAGCACCAGGTCCGGAGAGTATAAGACCAGAACACCTGAAGAACCTTCTGTCAATCCTCGTAAACACACTGGCTCGGCTCTTCACACGTTACCTATCCGAATGCAAGGTCCCTACTCAGCGAAGGACCAGCAAGACCGTGTTATTGCTCAAGAAGGGTGTCCTATACGATATCGGCAACTATCGCCCAACCTGCTTGCTGTCTGTCGTCTATAAACTTTTCACTCGAGTCATCCTAAATAGGACTGACAGAACACTGATCGAAGGACAGCTATGTGAGCAAGCAGGGTTTCAAAAAAGGATTTAGTACGACGGACCACATCCACACGATAATAAGGCTCATTGAAGTATCGCGTGAGTACAAAAGACCGCTCTGTCTTATCTTCATAGATTTACAAAGCACCATTGATTCAGTCGAGATAGAAGCAGTCTTGGAAGCCCTGGATAGTCAAGCAGTCCCTACTTAGTACATAAAGATTCTTCGTGAGGTGTACAAAAAATTTCACAACCAAGATATCACTATTATACAACGACATTAACATTGGCATCAAAGAGAGGTTAGGCAAAGCGACACCATCTCACCAACATTATTTACTGCCACCCTCCAGAACGTCATCCGAACACTGGAATGGGATACTACTGGAGTGAAAATTGATGGTCGCCAGTTACACCATCTTATCTTTGCTGATGACATCGCCCTTACGACACCAAACATTAGCCAAACGGAACGTATGCTTGCCGACTTTGATAGAGCCTGTGGAAATATTGGTCTTCGTCTACATCTTACAAAAACGATGTTCATGAGGAATGGATTGGTTTCGTACGCCCCATTCACGCTCAACGGAACGAATATCTCCGAATGCTCCAGTTATGACTATATAGGTCGGGAAATCAATATGATGAACGACCTAGCTCCAGAGCTGAGCAGAAGGAAACGAGCGGCGTGGGGAGGTTTCAAGAGCATCGAGGATGTAGTGAAGAGGACAAAGAACACACGACTCCGTGCCCACCTTTTCGACTCAACGGTACTTCTTTCCATAACGTATGCGTCAGAAACGTGGTCGCTGCGTAAGCAGGATGGAAGACCACTCAGCGTTATTGAACGTGAAGTCGAAAGGACGATGCTAGGAGTATCCCGTTTCACATAAGTAAGGAAAGGGATCCGAAGCTCCGACCTGCGTCGGCGACCAAAAATCAAAGATGCCGTTCTGTGCGCCGAACAGTCGAAGATAAGATGGGCCAGACACGTAATGCGTATGAACAACAACCGATGGACAACAGCCGTTAATGACTGGGCTCCTCGTGATGTTAAACGCATTACAGGAAGACCATCGACCGGATGGTCAGAGTTGTTCACGAAAAACCTAGAAGAATGATATGATGCTCGACGATTCCTTAGAGCGGGCACAACCTACTGGGAAACTCTTGCACGCGAAAGGGAAAAATGTAGGATTTACTGGCTCCCGCTCGGGTCACTCGACGATCAACGGAACTACAGATGATAGAGATGATACCTATGCTGAGGTTAAATAGAAGTTAGCTTTCGAGATAGTGTACTAAATTGTCTACCAACTCTTCAATGAGGAAAATCGTATCGTATCTCCTCTCCCAACATTCAGGATATACCTTAGAAGAGTTCGAAAATACCCACCTTTGTGTTGAAGTGGATAACAAACTTTCTTCCTTAGAGCGAAAAAGGGAAGGAAAATTGACTGAAGAATCTGACGAAACTTTGGTCTCGTCGGTATTTTTCAAGACATATTAGTGAAGCAGACGACATGGTAGAAAATCTAGAACTTTGAATACATCAGAAGAAAACCTATTTTATTTAATTATTTATTATTTATTTTATTTGAACCACCCGCCGTATCGTGAGAAATAAAATGATGTAGGTTGTTAGTACATTTTACTATTCCTATTTTATTTTATTCGACCTGTACCCCCACATCTATTGTGCGGATCCCAGCACTTTTACGTGTGGCTTTGGCTTATGCTTGAGGATTTTCCTTTTTGCCATGGTTGTCGTTGAATACTGGTCCAGCCGATTCTCTCTGGAGTTCTGAAATAGCTAGGCTAGAGCAATTCCACGTGGATTGCAGAGAGTGAGTTTCCCCAGGCAAGACCAATTTTCCGATCCCGGAATGGTGAAAGGTTTGGTGAGTTCGTAATGAGATTGAACCAGCACCATGCTCTTGACGATCGGCATTATTCGATTATCTGCACCTAATCCATTGTATACCTATGGATGGACTTCAATAAACATGGAAAAGGTGGTGGTGAAGTTGAACAAATGATGGGAGCAGGGTGGACTGTGTCCGGAATGCTTAGAAAAACAGCGATCAACTGACGACACCAGGACTTCTTCAGGAGACTGTTTTTGAATTGAGGAATGAGTTCACAACTTGACTGCTTCAAAAAATTTCATGCACAACTGGAGCAGTTCTCGAATGTGAACAGCACATATTATATCGTGTGATAGTACAAAATTTAATACTTCCAAAAAATATATTTTCTTCATGAATGGGCAAATACACACAGGAAGCGGAACATCGACCGTCTTGTCACGTCAGAAGGGGAGTTGACGACTGGTGGAGAGAAAGAACGGTAAATTGGGCCTACAAAGGATGTCTGCATCTTCTAAAAGGATCACCTAGAGGATAACGGATGTGTTTATAACTGTAAACAGCAATATTTATCACAAAAGGCTATTTACTCTCGAGACTGAAAGGACACCATGAGCAAAACAGGCCACCTGTATAGATTAAAGGTTCCTTAAGGAAGATGGACGAAACGAATGGAAAATGTTTTAGGTCGATTCGCAGGGCTCATGAGTTGGTCCGCTTAAGTAATTTAGAAAGAAACGAAAGAATCGGACCTGTGTCATTGCTCATTATTGAACTCATTATTGTTGAGTAATTCTCAAAGTATCCAAGTAACATGTCGGCATGCTAAGGAATTTACACTGAACTGTACTCGCTAAACGACATTGTGACTGCGTGGTAGATGTATAGGTAACGTCTTGCAAACCTAAGTGTATAAGTTTCTTACTAGGCCGTTTTATGAACTGACATGTGATTGTTACTAGAAGATTTTTCCTTCCAACGGCCAAGATGGCCTTCAAGTCATTTTACTTTCTACATTCGACTTTAATACTTCCTAGTCACACTGGAAATGAACAATACGACGGAGGCACATAAATGATAGCAAATAAAAGCAAAGAAAAAGTTAAAATGCTTCGCATGTCGTGTATGATTCGTGAACTATTTAGATGAAAAAAACAATATAAATAACTAAATAAATGATAAAAATGAGTGGAAAAAGAAAGCGAGCCAGTATGTCGATACCATTGTTGTTCCTGATCTTGGCGCACTTTGTGTCGTAGGCCATTTCTAAAGCCTGAATTAAACAAATTTAGAGGGACGCTGTCTTCAAATGCTCTTATATTTGCAAGGATTACTTAACCAAATTAAAGATATAAACTACCACTTTATTCCGTATAATGGCATCAACATGCACTGCAACAGCATGCTCTACTAGTTTCTCTTTTTCTAATAAAAGCAGTTAGGAGAGTATACCCAAAACAGGAAACCAGCAGTAAACGACGTGGAGCTGATGTAATTATAAGATGATAAAGCTCTCGACGTTGATCAATCCCTGAGGGTGTGCCATGCACTCGTCTTCATTGTGTATCATTGGAGGTGATCAAATGCATATCTGGCCTTCACAGTGACTCGCGGTGGCCTGCTGATGTATCGAGCCAGTGCTGCTATCCTCCCAGACAAGTCTGGTACTAATTTGCCGAACCCGGAGGGATGGAAGGCTTGGTGGGCCACGAGCGCGGGAATCGATTCCACGTGTATGTCGCAGTGGCGCCTCCAACTACTGCGCCACACGCGCCCATTGGCTTTCGATACCATTTCGTAATGTAGCCGTTTTCTGATAGGTTAATTTACACGTCCAGAAATGGAAGCCAGTTTTCTTTTGATTTCTCTCGGGTGAGTTTAATATACTCTGACTGTTCGTTCAACAACTCGAAACATTTGTCAATTTCCTCTTGTGTTGAACAAATTACGCACAAATTATTAGATTATTACGGTATTATCAAATTACGCTATCAATTATTATCAAATTACGTTATTACGCACAAATGAGAGGGCTGGAAATGGGACAATGACTGGCACCAAGCCTTGCCATTGCATTCATGTCTAAGGTGGAAGCACCATTAATCGATCTCGGGCCGTTACTCTACTGTAGATATGTAGATGACTGCTTGGTCATTTGTTCAACACAAGAGGAAATCGACAAATGTTTCGAGTTGTTGAACGAACAGTCACAGTGTATTAAATCCACCTGAGAGAAACTGAAAGAAAACTGGCTTCCATTTCTGAACGTGCAAATTAACCTATCAGAAAAAAGGCTACATTACGAAATGGTATCGAAAACCAAGAATCAAAAAACATCTTGGTTCATTTCCTCTGCTCTCACCCCCTCTCACACGAAAAGGGCGCTTGTGAGGGAACATGTTTCGAACAGCTACCAGCATGTGGACAGGAAGGGAGCACAGAGAGGAGTCCCGGAACTTGGAGCGGCAAATAGCCATTTTTGATGGCTACGAAACTGTAGCTCGGGATAGGTGTAGAGGAAACCACAGACCCCCCCCAACGATAACTCTAGCAACAATAAGTTCCCGTTTATCCTACCATTCATTTCAAATGAAGTAACTGCAGCTATAAAACGCTTTTTTAAGAAGGGCCCGTCTAGTGAATTCGGTAACGATAATTGAGATGCCACCGAGTAATCTAGGACACCAACTAGTTCGTAACCGCCTATACGACCTCTATGTGCGACGCAAAATTGCGTACTTTGCCGCAGTGGTAGAGACGGTGACTGCATGAGTTCGGGTACAGTTTATCTGATCGCTTGTAAAGCGTGCGGGGACGAATACGTTGGCGAAACGGGTAGACCACTCTGCGTTCGTATAAAAGAACACCTAGTCGGCATATGTAAACCAAATACTCCACTAGGCACGCATAGGACGCAGAGACATAACGGAGAAGATTTTGAAGTACGGATTACGATCCTAGCGCAGGAATCGAAAAATACAAGCACGCAAAATTCTCGAGGCATTCTGGATCAATTCCAAGAATCCGAAAATGACCCGCAGGGAGGAATGCCTCATTATCACGCGTGATATTGAGCAGTACATAAGCCTGTTAATCTGATGAGATGGGCACATTACGATTCCATGCGAACTCTGTGCGGTTGGTCTCCACGCGACATACTCAGTGGAAGACTTATAAAAAGCGGTGAGTGTGCAAAGACTCTGTGTTAAGTGTGATTGAAATTTTAGTTCAGCAATTTCTCTGTTTGCCAGTCAACTTGACTTTCGCAGGCTCTGAGGAAGGAGAAATCCGCCGAAACGTCAGTTCGTATGTAAATAAAGAAATAAAATAACACCTCGTGTTTGCTAAACAAGAGTACGAAGAATTACTTGATCAATGCCGAGGTTAATAGGAAGTCGGTCGTGGGATTATTTTGACAATTTTAACTTATTATTTACTGCGTACCCTTTTTAATGGCAGGGTATGTTGCGAAATATGACTTCAATGATGCTGAGATATGAGAAAGTTAAAATTGTGATTATAACTATAGCCTCAGTTTAACTGGGTTCATTGCCGATTTGGGCTCCCCAGATCAATCCCACTGACGGGTGGTTGCTCGTGGCACTGATCGATAGAACTAGTTGAGAGACAGGTGAAACGAAAGACCCGCATGGTGTGGTGGTGAACGCGTTAGCCCCGGAAAGGGTAACAGCGCGCTCGCTCCTCAACATAGACACTTGCGGTCCAGAGTTTTGCAAATATCTCACCATCATTGAAATTATTTCGACAATTTTTCGAACCGACCGTCATTTAACCTCAGTAGCGAAATAATCAACATGTTTATAATTTGTTGAGCTTACACGAGCTTGATGAATATGTTTATTCCGGACAACGTTTTGACGCCTGCGGTTTCATCAGAGCCAATGATCCGTGTCGGTGGAAATAATACCGACTCCTACTGGATTATGCATTGAAAAAAGAAAACATTGTCAACGGATAATCTTGTCAACAACAACTGCATTGTATAAAAAGACGCTGCCGGTGTGTATGGCTCATTCGTGCGGTGCTCACTGAAGAAGATCGCTTCTCGGTACGACAACGAAGATGCCACATCGAGATCACGAAGAACTGTGGACCACCGACACGGATCATCGGCTCTAATGAAGACGAAGACGTGGAAACGTCAGCCGAAATAAACATATTTATCAACCTCAGTGTAAGCTCAAGAAATTGTAAGCATGTTGATTATTTCGACAATACTTCGAAACTATAGATCTAAGCGCCGTTTTTTCTGGAATATTCCTCATTGGAAAATCAAGATACTGCGTGCTGTGTGAACTAAAACATTATCCTTTCATTAGTAACTGCCTTAGTAAACGTTTCTGCATAGTATAGAAAAAAGATTCACAGCTGCACGCACGAAAATGAAGAGCATTACAATAACTGTTTTTTCTAATATTTAAAAAATCACTTCTCTTGGACCACAGGGGGAAAAGCTTCCACAACACGAAGTTTTTGTTTTAATACAAAACATAGAGGAGGAATTTATACTAGCAAAGGAAACAATCAGAGAGTTTTAGCTGCCTAGTTAATAGCAGTAACCATTTCAAAGGTAAACCAGAATTAACTTGATCAAAGTAAGCATTAACCCTATATGAGGCTACGTGCTTCTCAATAGATCTAAGTCGTGGAAAACTGTATCTGAAAGGTAACTACTGATGGTAATGGTCAGTTTGAGAGCCGTTTCTGAATAACATCTGCGTGCCAGTCAATCCTGTTGCTCACAGCCAAGAAACGGCTAGTAGTTCGATCTTTTTCTAAGAAATAACTAACTGAGTATACTGCAAGTTTCCTGTCGATTCGCTTATCACAGTACCCACAATTCTAATGGTCTTTAAAAATTTGCTGTTACCTTGGCGTTGACTTCTCTAAAAATTTTTTTAAGCTAACAATTATGATTCAAGCGTAGTAATGTCTATCTAAGCCTAATCTTCTTCTTTTTCTGAGTCATTACGTCGTAATCGACCATAAGCTCCAGTGCTGAGATGCATTCCAGTAGTTTTTTCCTTGCTCTTTCTTCTCCCATTTTCATTTCGGGTCATAAAAGAAGCGTGAATCGATTTTCCTTCATTATTGAAAAAGGACAGTTCGAGATTCACATTATATGGATCAAATGGATTAAACGTATATCGTCGCATACGTTTTAGAGGTATCGTTTTAGAGATGGAGTACTAGGGATTTCACCTCTTTAGTGGTCCCCAATGGATGCTCATCCGGATGACCATTGGCGGTATACCGTATTGATCGTCGAATACCACAGCAGATTACAACGAAATACTCGACCTTAAGAAAAACATTTAGGTGGAAAAAGAAAGACTAATTTTATAGAAATATAATGAAGTGCAGTTTAAAGAGAAATGGGATTAGAGATGATTCGGCTTCTATCTTTCTATCTTTGTGAAAGGAAAGGACTATCTTTGTGAAAAAAGTTCAGTGGTTTTTAAGTTGTGTAGTCTTATGGGCGCGTGTAGCGCAGTGGTTAGAGGTGCACTGCAATACATATGGGTTCTATCTCGCTTCCAGAACTCAGCAATCTTTCCATCCCTTTGGTGTCGCAAATTGATACCAGACTTGTCTGGGAGGATGGCAGCACTGGGTCGATTCATTGGTAGGTCACCGCAAATCATTCTGTAAGGGTGAATCATCGTTAACGATGCTTAGTGCATATTTATGGCGCATATCTCAGGAATTGATTAACGCCGCCAAACTCATCCCTTATCCTTTACAATCTTTCAGAATTTCATAAGACTGTAGAACTTTAGTTACGTGCTAAACAAACGCTGAACTCACCAATGAAAGAAAGGTAATCACTAGGCTAAATGTGAACCAACAACACACACCAGCAGCGGAATTGACCACATCTTGACGGAACAGCTGAAATAACGTCTTAATCACTATACTGTTAACTATCTTATAATACTAGTTATTAAACTAAACTCGTGGTTTATTGAAAAAATTTGCGGTAAAACTTGCTAAAAATCTTTTCAATCCTTAAACATTGGATTCTTAGAGGTTTCAAAACTCAAAATTTGAAACCATAATGAGGCTGAGATATTCGCAGAACTTCGGACAGCTGGTGTATGCGGTGGGGACAGAACACGCTATTACACTATCCGGTGGCTAATGCGTTCACCATCACACTATGCGAGCCTTTCGTTTCACTTGTCTCTCAGTCGTGATATTGAGCTGTAGGTGCTATCAGCAATCACCCATCTACGGGAACAAAATTTAAAATTCGAAACCTCCTCACAGAGTTCAATGTGATGAGTAGATTCAATCGAAATGCTAAACAAATATTATTGTCAAAGGATACAAGACAAAAATACAAAAAACTTTCATGTCCTTTTTTATAACTTAAGAAGACGAGAATTGGAGAATAGCAAGACTAGAACATTCCGATTGGGAGAAAAGTGGAAAGAAAGAAGGAAAGAAATCAAAGGAGAAGTCGAAAAATACATTAGATAATAAAGAAATCATGTAAAAACATTGACTACCAATCTATGAGATGGACTTTTTTCTCTAGTAACAATCGACAACGTGTGTAACGCCGCCCGTCATGGTCCCCAGAAAATTTAGGTGTTGGTGAAATTAATGGTATTAGATAAACAGAAAAAGAACGTAAAAAGAAGCTGGATATCAACTAACAAATACAACGACGATAATTAAGAACGGTAGAGCAGCGGAGATCGTTCTCGGAACCGACCAACTCCCATGCACCCAAAAATGCAACCATGAGGCGATAATCTTAACAATAAATGGTGAAGTACTCAAAAGACTTACTTTCTGCAAACTTAAGCATAAATAATCGATATATGCACATATATATATATATATATATATATATATATATATATATATATATATATATACATATTCCTACGAACTGCCCTCGTTGAGCTGATGCGAGGCAGGTATACGTTGCCGCTGTTGTTGTTGTTGTTGTTGTTGTTGTTGTTGCTGTTGTTGTTGTTGCTTTGGTTCGATCGCTGACGTTTCACTGACTTCGCCTTCCTCAAAGCCTTGACGTACTTTACATAACGACAACCTTGTAATTCGGTGGAATAACTATATTTTATTTTATTTGATCCATTTTCAGGTCTACTGTGTGAGTCCCGGCACTTTTTACATTTGATTCGTTTCCTCACAACCATTCCGTTGACAGATGACTGCTGACGGCACCGGTAGATAGAAAACTAGCTGAGAGACATGCAGAGCAAAAGCCCTCCCGTAGCGCAGTGTGTAATGCGCGAGTTCCCGGAAAGAGAAATCATTGTTCGATCCGGCCTTGGGTCCAAGTTACTCACCGCGTTGTTCGGTGTGCGACCACCTCTGTGTTGTTCAAGTGGGATGACTAGTGAGACCCACCAGGTAAAAAGATCAAATTGTAAAAAGGTGCAAGATGAAGATTTTTTTAAACAAAATGGCGTACATTTATATGTTAGATCCTCATTAGTTCGATAGATATTCCACCGAATTATAAGGCCATCGTTACATTAAATACTTCCAGGCTCTCAAGAAGGCGAAGTTGCCGAACTGTCAGCCATCGAACCATAGCAACAGTAGCAACAACGACACTTTATACCAAACTCGTATCAACTCAACAACGGCAGTTCGTAGGAATATATCTGTATGTTTATCTATACATATGTATACATATAAACATATGCATATATACATAGATCTGAATATATGCATATATATATATATATATATATATATACACATGGACGGTGAATAACTGATTAGGTAAGTCAGTGCTAAACATGGAAAAAGAATTGTGCAAAAGCACTAATGTTAAGCAAAATGATGGACAGTGGTCTTTATTGTACGTCAAAAAACAGACTTGTAAATTTCATCATCAAACAACATCCATTGTACTACCCTACTTTACGTTACTGTTACTGTCTTTACTGATTACTTGACATTATTACTGAGGAAGAACAAATGACTATTAACCCTAATTTGTACATTAACCTACCAGAAAAAACGGTGGGAAGAAACCAAATGAGGAGAGATGTGAATGTGGAAGTGCTGAATGTGACGACCACGTCAATGCAGGAATATGTTCCTGAAGGAAAACTGGAGAAATATTCGAATGCCAATACTATGTTCTGACAAAAACAGAAAAAAAAGTCTTTCGTAATACAACCACAATGATGTTGAGATATTTTGCAAAACTCCAAACCGCAGGTGTCTGCGGTAGGGACCAAACACGCTATTAGCCCTTCCGAGAGCTAACGCGTTCATCATTACACCGTGCTGATCGTTCGCTTCGCCTTCCTCTCAACTAGTTTTCTACGTAACAGTGCCATCAGCGGTCAAACACCACCCAAATTGATCTGGTGAGCACAAATCGTCATTGAACCCAGATAAACTGAGGCTGTAGTTGAAATCGCAATGTTAACCTTCTATTTACTGCCTAATACAACTTTTCACGGCATTTTGACATCTTCATCTGTATCACCTGTAGTCCCGTTGATCGTCGAGTGACTCCAGCCGGCGCCAGTAAATCTTCCATTTTTCCCCTGTCGCGTGCAAGAATAGCCCAATGGGTTCTGCTCGCACTAGGGACTCGTCGAGCATCATATCTTTCTTCGAGGCTCTTTGTGAAGAACTCTGACCATCGGGTCGGTGGTCTTCCTGCAGTAGGTTTGACATCCTGAGGAATCCAGTCACTAACAGCTCCTGTCCTTCGGTTGTCATTCATACGCACTACCTGTCCGGCCCACCTTATCTTCGATTGTTTGGCGCACAGAACGGCATCTTTGATTTTTGATCGTCGACGCAGGTCGGAGCTTCGGATCCCTTTCCTTACTTGTGTGAAACGGGATACTCCTAGCATCGTCCTTTCGACTTCACGTTCAATAACGCTGAGTGGTCTTCCATCCTGCTTACGCAGCGACCACGTTTCTGACGCATACGTTATGGAAAGAAATACCGTTGAGTCGAAAAGGTGGGCACGGAGTCGGGTGTTCTTTGTCCTCTTCACTACATCCTCGATGCTCTTGAAAGCTCTCCAGGCCGCTCGTTTCCTTCTGCTCAGCTCTGGAAAAGTCGTTCATCATATTGATTTCCCGACCTAGATAGTCATAACTGGAGCATTCGGAGATATTCGTTCCGTTGAGCGTGAATAGGGCATACGAAACCAATCCGTTCCTCATGAACGTCGTCTTTATGAGATTTAGTCGAAGACCAATCTTTCCACAAACTTTATCAAAGTCGGCAAGCATACGTCCCTCTTGGCTAATGTTTGGTGTTCTAAAGACGATGTCATCAGCAAAGCGAATATTGTGTAACTGCCGACCATCGATTTTCACTCCCATATTATCCCATTCCAATGTTCGCATAACGTTCTCGAGGGTGGCGGTAAATAATTTTGGCGAGATAGTATCGCCTTGCCCTAACCCCTCTTTTTACATCAATGCTAATATCGTTGTAGAATGGTGATATTTTGGTTGTGAAATTTTTCACAGCTCACGAAGAATCTTTATGTACTGATTAGGGACTCACTGACTATCAAGGGCTTCCATGACTGCTTCTATTTCACTTGAATCAAAGGCGTTCTGTAAATCGATGAAAGTAAGACAGAGAGGTCTTTTGTACTCTCGCAATACTTCAGTGAGCCTTGTTATCGTGTGGATGTGGTCCATAGTACTAAATTCTTTTCGAAACTCTGCTTGCTCACATGGCTGTCCTTCGTCCAGTGTTCTGTCAATCCTGTTTAGCATGACTTGAGTGAAAAGTTTGTAGACGACAAGCAGCAAACAGATTCGGCGATAGTTGCCTATATCGTCTAAGTCACCCTAAGTCAACAGAGATTTTTTAAAGAACTTTTCAAAAGATGTTAACGCAATCTCAGTTTTAGACGACATAAATTTATTACGAACGCGTTATAAATGCTGAAAGAGTTATTCCAGAAAATCCGAAGGCCTGGCAGGAAATCCAAAGAGAAAGAATTTGCATTTTTTGTGGCCTTAAGTTTCATAGGGAACATACTTGTTTTCAGTACTGAATTGAAAACAAGTGGGCATCTACTGGAGTGCTATGAAAATTTTTTATTCAATAAGCGAAGGACCTAGCGAATGCATTTGCTAAACTTTGTTTCAGTACAAAAAACAGTACTCTTAAATCGTTTTCGCAATCGCAGCATTTCATAGGAAGAACTGAAAGCCTTTCATTATGAATGAACCCAGTCTCACCGAGTGTAAAATTTCCAATACAGTCACCAGCACTCGCCTCTTCGAAGCTGACAGGGCCCGTTAGCAAATCATTTGACACCTGAAAAAGCCTAAAATTACTAGTTGGTAGGCAATAAAATAAAGAAGGGAGCGTTCGGTGTTGGCCAATCAATGAGGGGTGTGCCATGTATTCGACTTCATTAAGCATCTTAGAGGAAACTAGATACATATGTGGCTTCAAGTTTAGCGGTTTATCAAGTCAGTCTTGTTATCCTCCCAGAAAAGTCCAGTACCAATTTGCCAGCCCCGAAGGGATGGAAAGCTTGGCAAGCTTACGAATACGGTTGGAACAACGACTAATCAATTGTGTACTGCAGGGCACCTTTAACCACTACGTCACAAACATCCCAGACGATAGTTAAATAAATGATTTACCTGTTCCACCACTAAGAAACAAGAGTAGTGTTGCCTAAATATTACATACTCCATTATGAGGGTAAACACTGGGTTTGATTATGAAGCAATATTAGAGCGACAACGTGTGTGTAAACCCTATAACGGACGGACGCCGTTTAAAGTGATTCTTCGAATGGAATACGAGCAATCTTTCTTTGGCTGCAGAATTCTTGGCTTTTTTGAGAGTAAAAATTACTTCTGAATAACTGCAGTGCTTTAGGGATTGTGAACACTGCAAGGTTGTAGAAGACACTTTGCTCTGCCATTCTATATGTATGAATGACATGTATGCTACTATTTTCTTCCTATGGTCCATTACGCAAATACTTGCTGTCAGCATTGGGAAGTGTTTTGCATCCAATGTTGAGCGTATTCTGTGCTTCTTATATGTGAACATCCCATACAACAACCATAAAGGATAAAGGATAAAGCTCTCGGAGTTGATCAATTCCTTAGGGATGCGCCATTCATCCCACTTCATTAAGCACCTTTTGGAGGTGATTAAATGCATATATGGCCTTTACAATGACACTCGCTGGCCTACCGATGCATCGAGCCAGTGGTGCTATCCTCCCAGAAAAGTCTGGTACCAATTTGCCAACCCCGGAGGGATGGAAGGCTTGGTGGACCATGGACGCGGGGATCGATTCCACGTGTTTGTTGCAGGGCGCCTCCGACGGCTGCGCTACACGCGCTTCTGCAACAACCATAGTGATTAAAATGAAATAGCTCTTAATTGTTAGTCCAGTTAACGATCAACGAAATTTCTCTAGAAAGAGGTTTTTCTGTAAACCCTCAAGAGTAGACAATAGTGCTTCCAGTCTCACACCTACTATTTTGATCTGCTTTTTATTAGCTATCGAATATCGAAGCTACAGATAGCAAAAAATATCTGGAATGCACCAAACGGGCACTATAGTGTCAATAACACCCGTTATGAACTAATTATTTAAGCCGGAGACTGTGGCAAAGAGCAGTGATTAGAGGCGTTCTCCAATACACACGTGGCTGTAGGTTCAGTTCTGTGCCAAGAACTTACCAAGCTTTCCATCTTAATGGAATTGAAAAGTTGGTACCAGATTTGCTCATGAAGGCGTAAAAACTCTGGCTTCCTATATTGGCAGGTTATCGCAAGTTATGCATATGGGCCAACTACTCGTTTACTTACCGCTCTCACCCTACAAATGGAATCGAATACACGGCGAATAGCTTAGGGGTTTTGATCAACACGGAACGTTTTCTACTTCTACTATTTACATTACTTTCGCACATAGATGTTCGAATCCTCACAAAGTTCCAAATGAAGAAAGAAACTCACTTCGACTGGATTAACGAGTGGAGGCGAATTAGCCCACAAATAAACAACATCTTCAAGCGGATAAACATCTGGAGTAGTTTTTTGTTGAACAAAAGATACTGAGAAAATTGAAAGGTTAAAAATCATAAGATCTGCACCATGATGCCACTGTTCAAACTTGTGTGAATATTCTTAAGAAAATGATTTTATGGACGTAATAGTGGCCAGGTGATTAGACTGCATGCACTGGTGATACTGTGCTAGTGCTTACAACTTGCAAGACGAAGTGTGAACGATCTCCGATTAAGGAATGGAAACGAGTTGCCGTATGTCACCGAGACGTCCACATTTCTCCTGAAAAAAAAACCAGCTACAGTCCTACGGCTAACCAGTTATAGAAAGTCGAAATTAAAGTGATGCTTCCAGTGCTATTTGAAATCACGAGATTTGAAATCACGAGCTGCTTATATCTTTGGAATTGATCCGAGATTTATATAAGACCACATTTCCACACTGGTAATTACATTTTCCTCATGGATTTTCCTTAGGCGAATATATTTAAAGTGTTCTTGATACTTACTTGATACCTGAATAACACGTCCTCACTGGTGGTGCAGGCCCCAGCAAAATCTCCATTTTTCGAAGATTTGCTGGTTAAGGCATTGCGGTTCTGTGGAATCTCGAGGTCAGCCTGGCCAAAGTCTGCCCCAGGTCTTCACCACCATGGGCAGTCGCAGCCTTTGTGGATCAAAGGGGAGATTTACCACCATGCGACTTTGATACCAGGACGATGGTGGATCCTAGCATTAATTTACTTTTTAGCTAGATTTGCTGATGGAAACGCCTGACTCTTTCTCAGCTTGGGAGGCCCTGCCAGAAGATGAATCCCCCGCTGTACATCGCAGTCCGACACCCAGGAACGCCCTCTAGCCACGATGAGGCGGTATACCGTTGGGAGGCTTTAAAGTGTTCAAACGTATTTATTTGCAGTTTGGACTAAAAAAAAGCTGTGTAATCAGAACTACATTTCTTATTATATGTTGACCACAGATTTTACCCTTCAAAAAGATGACGACGTCGTCGGTGGAACGCGAACATGGAAGAAGTTTTTCAAACCTAGATATGACCTTCTCTTTTGTTTATAATTAACCGGATTACAATGATACAATGACATACAGCAATCCAAACATTTTCCTGATTTTACCTATTATGAGTCATATTTGATGGTACACACATGTAGGGACATTCTTTTAAGCTCAGCATTGACCAATAATCCATGGTTTCTTGATGGACAAACGTGAGGTCCTTATTACAGCATCTTTTCTTTCGCAATAGCTAATGTTTCGATTATTTCGCCTTCTTCATCAAATATGGCGCGTGTCATAATAGGTAAATTCAGGAGAGGTTATTAACAAGTTCAACGCTGAAAGCGGCGACTATTGCGAGCTAACCCCGATCCTACTCCGCATCCAGACCAGATCCTCTGTTGATTCAAAAAAATCCTCGTCCATGTATCGCACCTACATGTTTAGACGATCAATGTGGAATCGAATGGGATAAACTTCAATAAAAAATTTTTACATTCTTCCGCATTGGAGGTAATCATGGGAAACCTGTGAAGAGTGGGTCACGCAGATAACCTTAGCTAAAAAACATCCCATTATGCGATATATATATATATATATATATATATATATATGTATACATATATACACATATTTATACATGCGTACATATATATATATGTATATCCATCATATACATACACACATACATACATACATACATACATACATACATACATACACATACATACATACATACATACATACATACATACATACATACATACATACATACATACATACATACATACATACATACATACATACATACATACATACATACATACATACATACATACATACATACATACATACATACATACATACATACATACATACATACATACATACATACATACATACATACATACATACATACATACATACATACATACATACATACATACATACATACATACATACATACATACATACATACATACATACATACATACATACATACATACATACATACATACATACATACATACATGCATACATACATACATACATACATACATACATACATACATACATACATACATACATACATACATACATACATACATACATACATACATACATACATACATACATACATACATACATACATACATACATACATACATACATACATACATACATACATACATACATACATACATACATACATACATACATACATACATACATACATACATACATACATACATACATACATACATACATACATACATACATACATACATACATACATACATACATACATACATACATACATACATACATACATACATACATACATACATACATACATACATACATACATACATACATACATACATACATACATACATACATACATACATACATACATACATACATACATACATACATACATACATACATACATACATACATACATACATACATACATACATACATACATACATACATACATACATACATACATACATACATACATACATACATACATACATACATACATACATACATACATACATACATACATACATACATACATACATACATACATACATACATACATACATACATACATACGTACATACATACATACATACATACATACATACAATATACATAAATACATACATACAAACATACATGAGCGCACGTAGCGCAGTGGTCGGAGGAGCACTGCAATACACATGCGATCAATCCACGTGCCCCGAGCTCACCAAGCCTTCCAACCCTTCAAGGTTGGCAAATTGTTGCCAGACTTGTCTGCGAGAGTGGCAGCACTGGTTCAGTATATTGGTAGCCCACCGCGAGTCATTGTGAAGGCCAGATGTGTATTCAATCTTCTCCAACATTGTTTAATGAAGTCGAATGCATCGCGCATTCCTCAGGGATTGATCAGTGATCCTCAGGAATCAATAGGTGATACGGGTGTATATATATACATATATATATATATACATATATATATACATATATATATATATACATATAACTTTAATGATGCTGAGATATTTGCAAAACTCTGGACCGCAGGTGCCTATGGTGGGGAACGAACGCGCTATTGTCCTTTCCGGGGAGTAGCGCGCTCACCACCACACCATGCGGGTCCTTCGTTTCGCCTGTCTCTCAGCTAGTTCTATTGATCTTTTGCCATCAGCAATCACCCGTGAGCGGGATTGATCTGGGGGGCCCAAATCGGCAACGAACCCAGTTAAGCTGAGGCTGCAGTTATAATCACAATTTTGACTTATTATTTACTGCCTACTCTTTTTAGCGGCAGGTTATGCGTTGCGAAATATAACTTTAGTGATGCTGAGATATTTGCAAAAGCTGAGAGACAGGCGAAACGAAGGACCCGCATGGTGTGGTGGTGAGCGCGCTACTCCCCGGAAAGGACAATAGCGCGTTCGTTCCCCACCATAGGCACCTGCGGTCCAGAGTTTTGCAAATATCTCAGCATCATTAAAGTTATATTTCGCAACGCATAACCTGCCGCTAAAAAGAGTAGGCAGTAAATAATAAGTCAAAATTGTGATTATAACTGCAGCCTCAGCTTAACTGGGTTCGTTGCCGATTTGGGCCCCCCAGATCAATCCCGCTCACGGGTGATTGCTGATGGCAAAAGATCAATAGAACTAGCTGAGAGACAGGCGAAACGAAGGACCCGCATGGTGTGGTGGTGAGCGCGCTACTCCCCGGAAAGGACAATAGCGCGTTCGTTCCCCACCATAGGCACCTGCGGTCCAGAGTTTTGCAAATATCTCAGCATCATTAAAGTTATATTTCGCAACGCATAACCTGCCGCTAAAAAAGAGTAGGCAGTAAATAATAAGTCAAAATTATATACATATACATTGTCGATCGTCGAATGACTCGAGTAGACGCCAGTGAATCTTCCAATTTTAACCGTCACATAGAACAGCAAACCGGTGGGTTATACTTGCTCTAGCGACTCGTTGAGCACGATATCTTTCTTCTAGGATTTTCGTGAAGAACTCTGACCGTGGGATAGGTGGTCTTTCTGCAGTGCGTTTGAGACTAGAGGAATCCACTTATTAACGGCTCTTCTTCATCGGTTGTCATTCATGCGCATTACGTGTCCGTCCCGTCTTATCTTCGACAGTTTGGCGTACAGAACGGCATCCTTGATTTTTTGATCGTTGACGCAGGTCGGAGCTTCAGATCCCTTCCCTTACTTGCGTGACACGGGGTACTCCTAACATCATCCTTTTCCACTGCGCGTTCAATAACGCTGAGTGATCTTTCGTCCTGCTTACGCATCGACCAGGTTTCTGACGCATAGGTTAGGGCAAGAAGAACCGTTGAGTCGAAAAGGTGGGCATGCAGTGGAGTGTTCTTTGTCCTCTTCACTACATCCTCGATGCTCTTGAAAGCTCTCAACCCTGGAGCTAACTCATTCAACATGTTAATTTCCCGACCTAGATAGACATAACTGGAGCATTCGGAGATATTCGTTCCGTTGAGCGTGAATGGGGCATACGAAACCAATCCTTTCCTCATAAACATCGTTTTTTGTGGGATTTAGTTGACGACCAATGTTTCCACAGCTTTTACTAAAGTCGGCATGCATACGTTCCGCCTGGCTAATCTTTGGTCTTATAGCGACGATGTCATCAGAAAAGTGAACATGATGTAGTTGCCGATCATCGATTTTCACTCCCAATCCAACATTCGCTCAACATTCTCGAGGGTGGCGATGAACAAATTTGGAGGGATGGTATCGCCTTGCCTAACCCCCTCTTATGACATCAATGATAATATCGTTGTAAAATGGTGGCATCTTGGTTGTGAAGTTTTTGTACAAGTCAGGAAGAATCCTTTATGTAGTGAGCAGGGGACTCTCTGACTATCAAGGGCTTCCATGACTGCTTCCATCTCAGTTGAGTCAAAGGCCTTCCTTAAATCGATGAAATGAGACCGAGCTGTCTTTTGTACTCTCGCGATATTTCAATGAGCCTTGTCAGCGTGTAAATGTGGACCATCGTACTAAATCCTTATCGACACCCTGCTTGCTCACATGGCTGTCCTTCGTTCAGTGTTCTGTCAGTCCTGTTTAGGATGACTCGAGTGAAAATTTTGTGGACGACAGACAGCAAGCAGATTGGGCGATAGCTGCCGATATCCTGTAGGTCGCCCTTCTTGAACAATAACACGGTCTTGCTGGTCTTCTAGTGGGTAGGGACCTTGCATTCGGACAGGTAACGTGTGAAGAGCCGAACCAGTGTGTTTACGAGCACTGGCGGAAGGTTCTTCAAGTGTTCAGATCTTATCCTGTCCGGACCTGCTGCTGTTCGATTTACCACCGACGAAATGGCATGTCAGATTTCAGAAGGAAGAACCGGTGGTATAACATATTCATCCTCCTTTATTTCATATGACGGAAGGTGCATTTGGCTACCGAAGGGATCTGAGCAGTATTCGTGTATGATTTTCTCCACTGCCTTTCTGGACGCTGTAAATGTTACATCTGGCCGTCGGAGTGCAACCATCTTGGTCTTGTAGTCTTCTAATTGGCGAAGCATCGGTGGGCTTTGCGAATGCTTTTCCCAGCCTCTGCAACTTCGACCATTACTTCTGCTCTTCTCTCTTTGAAATCTTCTGCCTGTCTGCATTGTTTTGCAAGTTCGGACGTTAGTTCGCGGTTGCATGCAGCTCGTGCGACTCCATGGTTGGCGTATCAGCTCGAGAGTTTCTGGTGACAGACATCTCTTGGTGACTTTCGAACTCTCAGCTTTCATAGCGCTAACGTGAAGATGTTGAATGAGCCGATCGTATTCCTCGTCGATGTTGTCGACAACGGCATCTTCCCAACAACCGACTAATGAGTTGAATAAGTTCCAACTTATAGCGGTTTTGGGACTTCGTTTCTTGAATTTAGCGGCTTTTTTCCCCTTTCTGCGAGAAATGGAATCTTGCACGAAGGAGGCGGTGGTCTGAACCCGTGTAGAATTTTGGGGTAACAGCGACATCGGTTATGCAAAACCTTCGGTTTACTATGATGTGGTCTATTTCGTTGTGTTACTCTCCACTGGGAGATTCTCACGTCCAGAGTTGACGGTGGGCGCTTCTGGAATTACGTGTTGCCATGGATGGTCTTGGTCGTCATGACAAACTCAGAAAGCAGGTCACCGTTTACGTTCCACTCTGATCCGTGGGTCCCAATGTGACGTTCTTGAAACGTTTTCCTCTGTCCAGTCTTGGCGTTGAAATCCCCAGTGATGACCTTGAAGAATGTATGGTCTTCTCTGTAGAACTTCTCCAAGCCCATATAGAACGCTTCGACTTCTTCTTCGTCATAGTTTGATGTCAGCGTGTAAACGACGAAGATTGTCAAAGCCGGTATTGACTCACATTTTTTTAATCGTAAGCGTCCGATTCGGGTTGCAAGTTGTTCGAACGAATTGATATTCATGGACAAACTCTTGTTGACGATAACGCCCACGCCGCCGACTCCTCTACTGTCGCAAGTTCCGAGGAACAGTTCCTCTTCGGTGTCACAGATGGCGTTGAATGGGTGGCGTCGTCTCGTCTCGCCCAGGCCACTGACCTTATACCTTATCCTTCCTGCTTGCATAAGCAAGTCTTCTATCGAGGATTCGGATGCAAGTGTATCTGCATTGTAGGTACAGATCGTCACCTTAGTTCTTCGTGATCCAGGCAGCTTCCATTGGCCCTGAGATTTTAGCAGTCTCCGCACTCGTCCTACCCAACACTGCCGAATTGGAGGCTCTTTCGGGGTCAGCGGAATGGAGGCCGTTTCTTTTACTGTGTTTAACATTTTGATACCCACGTATAGCTTGCTGGGCTCTGAACGTGGGGCTGGGTTTACTCACGGGTAGCTAGCCAGGCTCTCCCAGAGTGGACATGGAGCTTATTTGTTAGAGGCGACTCCTAACCGCATCCCGTATATCTCCTTGTCACTTGATTGCAGGTGTTTGGCTGCACTGACTCATAGAATACAATCTGCATAAACTGGAACGCACCCACACAGCGTGCATGAATACGCCTCTCAAATACTGAAATTATGTGCCAAATCGGCGCAGCAGAAAGACGGAATCCATCCCTGGATCCACCTGCGTGTTGGGAAGCAAAGGTCGCTTTTGGTCCGCGATTAACCCCTATCCGCCACCTGTAGACGCGCCACGTAGCCTCGTGACTAACCGGCTCGAGATCCCTATTATGAGAGACCTCCGTGGATAAATACATATATATATGTGTATATATTTGTATATATGTTTTTATATTGCAACTGAAAAGTTACTTCTTATCTACGATTACCATAATAGATTTTGGTGATTTTGGTAGTAATTTCTTCATATGAATTCTGCAAGGAATGAATATGGGAATAAAGTGAATAGCACGAATTTTTGAAAATTCGGTGTGGGCACCGATATTTACCATCGCCTTCCGAGACTACCAGAGAACCGCATCAGCTGGTTTCACCACACGCTTTTCTGGGATGGAAAACATAAATTAGTGTTCTCGTCCTTCAAGATCTTTCAATGTCGTTAGTTTAGTAGAGTAGAGAAGCTCGTTTAACTAATTCCAGTCATGGCCTCTGGCAGGCCACTCATGCGGATCACGTCGAGTAGTCCATCACCTAGGGAATGGGTTACGTGGACACATTAAACTCTTCGCTTTCATTTACAACACTACATCTGCTTGCATGACGCAGAACCTAGCAGCGACCACCTGTCTTTACCACTGTAATATTTTCCGACAGCAGTGTACGTGAATAAAGCTGCATGAAATAACACAACGAGAGCTCTTGTAAGAATGTCAATACAGTAAACATAAAGATCGCCGAATGCATTGGTCACTCAGGAATACTCAGTAAATTCGGGATATGGCAAAATTTATAGGAGCTATTTCTTGAAATTAGTCTTGCGAAGAAAATAGACTTTTTGTCCCTATGAGTGACTTCCTGTTAACAGCGGCATTGATTAGTAAGGTCGTATGTTGACAGCAGATTATTAATGCAATATTTATTCCGTAGCGGCAAGGTACCGGTCGATTTCGCCCTGTTCAGAGCCTAGAGATCATAGTCACATGGAGCATATTCAGTGAAGTATTTCAGAAACCTAACGACTCATGGCTGCTTAGCAAGAGAACCTGAATTGTATAATTTTACTTGCAATACTATATACTGCAATACTGTAACTTGTATAATTTGCCCCAGTGGTAGAGACGGTGACTGCATGAGTTCGGGTACAGTTTATCTGATCGCTTGTAAAGCGTGCGGGGGACGAATACGTTGGCGAAACGGGTAGAACACTCTGCATCCGTATAAAAGAACACCTAGTCTACAAACGTAAACCAAATACTCCACTAGGCACGCATAGGACGCAGAGACATAATGGAGAAGATTTTGAAGTAGGAGTTACGATCCTTGCGCAGGAGAATCGAGAATACAAACGCGCAAAATTCCCGAGGCATTCTGGATCAATTCCAGGAATCCGAAAATTAACCGCAAGGAGGAATGCCTCATTATCACGCATGATATTGGGCAGTATATAAGCCTTTCTGATGAGATGAGTACGTTAGGATTCCATGGGAACTCTGTGCGGTTGGTCTCCACGTGAAATATTTATTGGAAGACTCCTAGAAAGCGGTGAGTGTGCAAAGACTTCGTGTTCAATATGACTGAAATTTTGGTTCAACATTCTCTCTGTTTGGTTATGGAGGCGTTTGACCGTGTAGATTACTGTCAACTTGACCTTTCCAGGCTCTGAGGAGGGCGAAATCCGCCGAAACGTCAGCTTGGGCGTAAATAAAGAAATAAAATAACACCTCGTGTTTGCTAAACAGAAGCAGAGAGAACCTGAACTGAATTTCTGCCTTCTTTTACATTCTTCAGAAGATCCACTGAATATAATTTATATTTGAGATGGAAAGACATTTTTAAAGTTGGATTTCTAGAAGGTCCTAATGTACCTCCATCTTCACCAACGATTACTAGTGGTATTCTTTCCCTATAACATCTAATGGACTTGAAACTGAGGATAGAAAACATACTTCTGAGAAAAACGAACGTATCCGGATGGTTCGACTATGATACTCTGACGATTATCGTTCATTAACTCATTTCCAGTGGAAAAGTATGTGTCTGGCACCCAAATTTTTCGACTATTCGGAATCAATACCTGAAAACGAACACCGAAAAGCTGTTTACTTGCACTAGAAGATTTTCCTTATGAAATATGTGAAAAGATCAAATATGGAGTCTAGGAAAAACTGTACCAGATGAGAAAGGTTTTCAAGAAAAAAAGTTGTTCGTTTACGATATGGTTAAATATTACACACTATTTATTATTAAGGGCGTGTGTGCACATTGGTTGGAAGCGCCCTGCAACACACACGTGGAATCGGTCTCCGCTCCCGTGGCCCACCAAAGCCTTCCATCCCTCCGGAGTCGGCAAATTGGAAAGTCTTGTCTGGGAGAATAGCAGCACTGCCTCGATACATCGGTAAGCCACCGCGAGTATTGTAAAGCATTGTAAAGGCCAGATATGCATTCAATCACCTCCAAACGGTGCTTAATGAATATGAATGCATGGCGCATCCCTCATGTATTGATCAACGTCGAACGCTTCATCCTTTTATCCTTTTTATTTATTGTTGTCTTTTCTATTTTACATGGCTTGTCACCACGTCTTCAGTGCAGATTCCAGCATTGCTTGCATTCGATTCGTTTCCTCGACTTCGTCATCCACAAAGCTTACATGTGGCTTCTGTTGTTTCCTGACGATTTACGTCTCCTTTATGAACGTCACCGATGCTGATGGACTCTTTGCTGTGAACTAGGAGAAGAGCAATGCTACGTGGTTCCCAGATCTTCGCCACAAACATGGACTATCCTTTATGGACTAGAGGTAGCCAGTTGACCCCAGATTTCTCGACCCCGAATAGGCAAGCGCATCGCTCGGCCCAGAGTGTACTCGAACCTGAACATTGCCACACTAAATGGCGCCACTACTACTGGATTTCGCGCGCCCGTAGATCAATATGTATTATATAGCTATTGTGCCCTACATTAGAGAGTTCCAAGTCGAAATCATTGATATGGAACCGTAAACAATAAAATTTTTTTCTATAAAAAAGATGGTTATTTTTTATTTATGTTTTTCATACGACCTCATTTTCACAACTACTGTGCGGAGTCCAGCACTTCTGAAATCTGATTCCTATCCATCATCCACGAAGGTCATCCAATTTTTTACGTGTTGCTTCGGCTACTGTTTTGAGGATATTCTTTCCATCTTAAATCTCCCTGAATGCTTGTCGAGTCGATTCTTCCTGGAGTCATGAGACAACCGGGCTCGAGAGTAATCACTTGGGTTACAGAGAGTGATTCTTTGCTGGACAATTCCGGTATCAATTTCTCGACACCGGATGGATGAGAGGCTTGATGAGCCCGGACCTTAATTGAACCAGCACCCTGCTCGTGGTGATAAACAATGTTTGTTGTTTGTTTTGTTGTTTGATATTTATTTTGTCTGGATGCTAAGCAATAAATAACAACAAAAAATATTGACTGAGTAACCTATTTAACAAGTAATATATAGTTGAAAATATTATACAATCAAAATAATTAGAATTTCAAACTAAACTGGGTGTGGCAATAAGAAAAAAGACAGCATTGACAGTTCAAAATCTTCATTAAAATCGACTACTATCTGAGCAAGAGATTTATTATGTAAGTAAAAAAACCTCTCGGCGTTGATCAATCCCTAAGACTTCATTAAGCATCGTTGGAGGTGATTGAATGCATATCTGGCCTTTGCAATCACTCGCGATGGCCTACCGATGTATCGAGCCAGTGCTGCTGTCCTCCCGGACAAGTCAAGTAGCAATTTCCCGATTTAGGAAGGATGGAAGGCTTGGTGGGCCATGGGCGTGGGGATCGATTCCACGTGTGTGTTTCAGGGCGCCTACGATCACTGCGCAACACGCGCTCTTTTTTTGATTTTGTATAGATAATGTATAGATTTTTGTTAAGCCAGTGAATGAAGTTATGATTGGAGCACCGTATAACACTGGTGATAAATTTATTATGTAAAGAGATTAAATGTGTTCCACTTTTTTGAAAACACCAACCTAGGAATTTTTTAAGGCTTAGGACTTATCGTCAAATGTCTACCAACACGGTGGATAAGATAGTTTTCGGGGTGGAAAGATGCAATAAGCAATAAATTATCATTCGGCAATACTGTTTTCTATTAAGACCAACCAGAATCTCACCACTGCACAAAAACTGTGGTTCACCTTTAATGATCGAGGTGAAATTTACTGTCTTTTATGAAGGAGGTATGAATGATGTAATGACTTAAACAGAAGTCAATGTAAAGGTATGAAGAATGTCGAAGGAAGAAATCGATAAGCGCTAATAGAACTAGAATTTAGAATAGTTGTGCCTGCCAGAACAGCCAAGAATTGTGCGGTTGAGCTAGCAATAAATCAGTTTCGTTGGATCGTAATCGAACTTTTTCATCTGATAGTTCAAATGATATGACGACAATTGGCATGTGGAAGTGCACTTTTCATAATACGTCTGTGTTGCTGGTTCTGACGTGAATTCGTCTGATGCCGACATAACCTCACATGCTATCTTTAAGCAAATTTTAGCTTGGCATTTCTGCGAGATGTAGCGCAGTGGCTAGAGGCGCCAAGTAATAGACATGGGATCTATCCGGCAACCTTGGCTCACTAAGCCTTCCATCCCTCTGGGGTTGGCAAATTAGGACCAGACTTCTCTGGAAGGGTAGCACCACTGACTGAATACATCGACAGCCCACCGCGAGTAGTTATATGGGCCAGATATTCATTCAGTCACTTCTAATGATGATTGATGAAGTCTAATGCATGGCGCATCCCTCAATGATTGATCAACGCCGAGAGTTTTATCCTCTATCGTTTGTTCATGCAAGTGGAAGAAGTAAGCTTACAAATTTTAAACTTTGAATACGTGATGGCAATGGAATGTCTTCTAAACCTCATGAAGGACAACATCAAAAGAAAAACATAATGAGAACAGAAGCGTGACCAACATATGGTGAAGGATTTGCTGCTGGAAAATGAATGGTCGGATCATTGAATTAGGTTTTTCAGCGGACTGTGAATCTCTGTTAGAAGAACCTTGTAAGTGTAATTGAAAGTTTTTTTTTGCCATTCTCTTTATAACTGAAATACCGTTCAAGAGATCAGTCCAATAAGATTAGTTACAATCATTAAAAGTAATATATTCACAGAGCCCACATATTAGCCAAGAGAGTGCATGAGCATTCAAGCACGAAGTTCATCATCGCAAGCGAAAAGAAATATTCGAGCAGCAAAGGAAATACTTCAAGAATCAGTGATGAAGTTAAAATATACAATATTTTTGTGACTATGTAGACCAACATTGCAAGAAACAACCGCCATGGAGATCCGATGTTTGATCTTGCACCGGTTCATCGAGTCTTTGACCCCTCAAGGGCCAGGAAATTGGGGACAGGATTTGTCTGGGCCTAATCCGTCAGTTCCACGTAGAAATGCTATAGCATAGTCATCCCAGGACTTGAAGAAGAATCGACATGCCCAGCATTCAACGAAATTCATAAAGAAGACAATAACTTTCAACTAAAAGCCAAATCCACATTTGAAAAGTTCAAATGTCTTCGTGGATGATGGACTCAAGGAAAGCAATGGAATGCAAACGCTGCTGAGACCCGCTAGGTATGATGATCGGTCATATAAAACATAATTAATAGAATAATATTGTCGATGCAGAGTTTCACTTGTCTACCTTCGAGCCATAATTCCTTCATATACTATGTGTGTTTCATTACTATCAAGCTGTCTTCTTATCTTGAGTAATTCGTTAATGACGATATCGAATACTTATTCGAGGTCGACGAATTTGGGGTCCACATGATCCACCACGATTCCTTTTGGCGATCGATATCCAGTACTAGCAGGTAAAGCTCCTCATAGGATGTTCGATATGCTCATATAGATTTTGCAGATCGTTCACACAGTAGCCAAAGTTCATCTGCTAGAGATGGCGCCAAACACCTCATTAACATCACTTAGTTGTGGGGTTCTGATGAAATTGAGCGTCAGAGCACAATCTGTATAAATACTACTACATCCAAGCACTGGAAATGCTATGTCACTGCAAAATATATCAGCCAAACGCAATAGAAACTGGGAGACTTCACCCTCAATCCATGCATCCTATAGAAGTACAATATTGCTTTAAGTCTGCATTCAAACCCAGTCATATAGAGACGCACTAGTTAGTCTCACGACGAAAACCAGCTGCAGATTCTTCAATGAGGGAAATCCGTCGCATATCTGTAAGTCGTCAAATAGCCAGGTGACCCATAAGCTATCAGCAATCATAGGTAGAGAAAGACCAGCATGGTCACGGATGTTTTTCTGGCATAGCACATGTTTATGAGCTACTAGAACACTATTTTAAGAAAAGGATTGATGAGGTAGTAGTCTCGTGTAGAGGAAGGATGTGGTAGGTTAATATGCTGCCTTAGGGAAATGGTGATGTATGGATGATAGGATGAGGGTAAATGAAAAGTATAGGTACTAGAAGTCCTCCACGTTGTGACTTACAGAATATGTTCTTCGAATGGAGCTGCCTTTCTAAAACTCTTCAAAATCAACAGTTCTACAAAATTTGAAGAACTCAGGAAGTGAAAATGGCTAAGGTTTGAGAGCAATCAACCATTCAAAGCACAGTTTAAACCTGCTAAACTGTGAAAAGTGGAAATTAGGCGAGTAAGTAGTCATCTGAAGGGGGGTCTATACTCCCAAGCATACTGTATATACTGTATATGCTGTATATACTGTATATATTGTATGCTGTAAGCAAAGGTTTCAGTAACATTAAAAGGAAATCAATGTGACGTGATTCCAACCTGGTCAATGTGTTCTCTTGCGTCGACATCGTATTGCAAACGTCCATCCTCCCATTGTTGACGTAAGTAGAGCTCAACTTCCTAGAAATATTAACACAATAATCAACAAATATCTCGAATTGGTTTCACTTCTGCTCTCCAAACAATGCAGAGACGATTTTCCAACAGAATATTCAAATGTTACACTGTTGCGGGAACATGAGGAATGTTACATCACAAAAATCAAGTTTATAAATCTGCAGGGCGAACACTCCGAAAGATTTGGTTTTCAATTTTTTTTGTTACGTACTTCACATGATCCGTTCCTACGACATTACACTTTCATGGATCCAGTTCTTCACATCTATGCGTGCATCATTCTTTTTGACGCTGAGCTTGAACATCTAGTTTATATAAAAACTTTGATAAATAGTGATAGTCAA
The DNA here is from genome assembly GCA_018806985.1 of Angiostrongylus vasorum. Classification (NCBI taxonomy): domain Eukaryota; kingdom Metazoa; phylum Nematoda; class Chromadorea; order Rhabditida; family Metastrongylidae; genus Angiostrongylus; species Angiostrongylus vasorum. The sequence continues at coordinate 669,187 of JADANN010000370.1, forward strand.
AGCGTTCGCTGTTGACTAGTCCCTCCAGGATTCGCTATGCATTCGACTCCATTCGTACTATAATAGAAGAGATTTGATGCATCTAAACAATGACTTTCGATAGAGTACCGATGTATGGAGTCGGTATTCTTGCCCTCTTAAACAAATCTGGTTCCAACCCATCGACTTCGGACTAATAAGGGCTTCGATGATCCCAGGGGGCGGGGCTGGACCAAAGACCGATCTAGAGTGTATTGCAGAATAGCTCTATCTACTGCGCTATAAGCGTTCATTAAGATCTATTTAGAATACTGAGAAACTAGGGTTTTTTTCGTCTTCAAAATGTTTCCAAAGAGGTTATGCTATTCCTCAGAGAACTGATGATGCAGTGCAATATGGTGTCATGTGGTTTACAAGCTCTCTAGCTTAGTACTTGAACTCGGGCCGATAACATTTCCTAACCTTCACGATGTTTAACAGGTCACTTGAAGACAATGAATGACTTGGTGGATTGTTCATCAGAGGAAGAGGAAATAATCTTTGTATCTTTATAAGATCAAGTCGGACAGAATAGTGACTACAAACTTATGCTAATTAGAAACTTTCACTCACACGCATCTGAAAGACTGTTAAACAAAGAGCACTCAATCTCCTCAAAATACAAGTAAATGCGGTATCGACCAGAGACGTTTAACAGACTTCATCTTACCAAAAATATATTGTTTCTGATTGTCACTAACGAAGGCAATCAAAAGATATTTTGATAGAGAAGAGTTCGAACGATGTTAATCCAAGAGGTCGAACTAAGATGACAGCTTACCGCTCGGCTCTCTTTCCACGTAACTCGGTTGATAAAGACGTTTGTAATAACGAGGATAGATGAATGATCAGCATTATCTGCAAAAAAAGTGTACTGGCACTTTCTGAGGACCACACTCTAAACAACCTAACCAAAATCGAATAAGAACGACTCCCACATGTGAAATCTCAAACAGCTATGACATCCGTTTAAATCAAAATCAGTGGCGAAATCACCGAGTTACGGAGTACCATATACCTCGCAAATTTTTAACTGGTAGACCTTTAACTTAACCATACCTCTTATACTTAATATTGCTCATAGTTACTTGAAAGTGTTACCCGTTTCATTTTTTTCTCCTAAGAACCTCACACAGTAATTAGAAATAATGAAAAAATGAAGCAAAAAGATTAGCAATTATGTGGAATCGATGTGACTAAACGTTTCCTTCTATGGAAAAAAGCGCGTTTCGACAGATTTCAACGTGAACACTTAACGCTCAGTGTTAAATGTAACCCGCATTCGTCTCGAATTGAAGTCATTTAATGCTGGTCGACTTGTCCCTCTCCTCTCACGTACAAGTCACATATACCGTCCTCGTTGGCGACAATCATTGTGCTACTATATTGGTGCAATACAGTACTAATCGGATGGATCGCGTGAACATCGTAGTTCCATCCTTATGGCTAACAATGTCACTATCCTTATGCCGTCCCTCATGACCAGCAACAACATCTGTGCCTTGAGGAGCGAAAATCGCCCAAAAACCGTTTTTTTATATATCACTGAGCACAGAAGATAACTTTTGTAGTCCGACCCTGGTTTACTTGGTCTAGATTGGACAAGTTATCGGTTTGACACAGAAAAAATATAACAAATAACCTGTTGAGGCAAAATAAATCATTCGAAAGGCAGTGAGTTGATACCAGTTCACACTGGACGATCTATCTCACTTACTGCTAGGGAATGAGCACATCTCAGGCTCTTTATTTGTTTATTTGTCTCAGTTTATTTATGATAACAGATGACGCAAGAAGTGTTGGCGAACGAGAAAGAGATAGGAAAAATGGTATTTTATTTTTGAAACAAATGAAAGTCCGTTGTCTCGGTGCTCAAGTATTCGACAAATCAAGTGTTTTGCCATGAAAAAACACAAAAAATAAAAAAGCATTATAAGTAAATAACATCATCAAACATTTTGAAATTTTGAGGTCATGCATTACCTCTATCAATTACTGGATAAGCCGAAGAGTATACACGGAGCTGAGAAAACCTCTCCCTAGATTTTTGTAACAGAAAACAAAGGGAATATATTCTCAAGCAGAAAGCATATCAAGAGCTTTCTGTTGAGGTGGAAAGACTATTCATCGATACGTACTTTCGACACACAAACAGCTACGAAAATATTTTGATCCTAACGAAATGGAGAAATAAAAGAAGATTAATGGAATGGGAGAAGGGAAGGAATGTTCCGTTCGACACATTAAACACTTTGATGCAGAAAATAACGAAATTTATAGCTAAACAACAACCTCGAACAGGAGGCCGGGTGGAGGGATCGTAGTTGCTGAGCAGTCGTGAAAGCACCTGGCCCTCGGTGCCGATTCGACGAGTATGGTATGCCTTCTGACAAACGCATCTGCAAACAGGTAACAGTAAGTAATTTCTACTGGTAAGAGTGGAGGAAAACGAGTTTTAATGTTCAGTTTCTGTAATATTCACTGGAATTTTAAGATGAAGGATGATAACACAACACTTTTCCTTCCTAACACATGAGATATATTAGTTCTGTAACACATCCGCAAGATTATTTTAATCACTCTAATCTGTTTAGGCTTACGTTTTCCTGAAGTTTCGATATTTTCTACAGCTTTGTTGTAATCTTATCAAAAACAACCATACAAACAGAAAGTGATAAAGGGTAGTAAAATTGATAGAATTCATAGAATCCAAGGAGATTTCACTTCTGTAGATTTACTAAGCCTCAGAAAAAAGACGCTATCAAACGCAAAAAATGTGTAGTCGTAATGATATCAAGGTGCTAACTAGAGAGGTAGTTTTACCACCGATAGAGAATGGAAATACGGTTGAAGTAATATTTGGCGATGGATGAAATGTTTCGCAACCGTGCCATACTTCGGACGAAGACAAGTGAATTACTGGTGAGAATGATGTTAATGATGGAGGCCACGATGCATTGAAATAAGTTTACTAAGCTTAGCACGTAGTATTAAAGTGATAGTTTGTTGCTCTTCTACTCCATTTTCAATTATTTTAAAAAAACATTGCTTTAGTGTTGGCAATTATATAAACAACTGAATAATGTGGTTTACTAACAACTGGTTACTATAACTGTATCTCACCCAAACTGTCTAAACGATCAGTATTCGGGAATAAATGTGCAAGAGAATGTCTAAATATAGATACATGTAAAACATCATTATGTGTACTAACAAACGTTGACTTACCCACTAACTAAGAGAAGGAGTAAGAGCGTAGGAGCGGCAGTCATTGCAATGACAGCAGTTGCAATGAGTGTGAAGTTAACAACGCCAAGCTTCTCTCGACTTCTTTTCGCTCATCTTTTCTCCTCAACAGTTGACAACAAGCCGGCCAACTTAACCTGCCCATTATGAAAGCTGAAACAGCTTCTGAAGAAAAGAACATCTAACACATACCTTGTTTCCAAAGGCCGATTGTTTTCTTTTATTTTACACGACTCGTTTTCACATCTACTGTGAGGATCCCAGCACTAAGATTCTTCGCTTCCACGCAATCCACTATCTCGAAAGCATTCGAATTTGTGGCTTCGACTGCTATTTCAGCATTTTCACCAATCACGGAAGTCGCCATATTTTATAGATTGGAAGGATCCATATGATTCTATGTGGGTCTGGTACCAATTTCTTAAATCTGGAGTGATGGGAGTTTTTGGTGAGCTCTTGAAGAAGTCAAACCAGCACCTTGCTAAACGTTCGTTGGTGTAACTGCGTTTTCATTCCTCTTCAAACGAATTAACCATGTACGAAAATCCATGTCCTAATAGGAACGACAACTCCAACACAGCGTTTTAAACAACATGGAATTTCAGAAACCTACTTTTTTTTAAGAACGGCTCAATTAATCAACGTCTTCTTGAATGATTAAACAAACACGAGTTCGTTATAAAAACCTTTATTCGGCCAACGCTTCGGCGTCTCCGTTCAACTCAAGGCCGGATTGATCCGGCAAAGTAGAGCACCATTGGAATGAGGAGTTCCATCATGAAATTCCGGCTGCTACAGAATGTGATTACCATCAAAAAAAGTTGAAAAAATATTAGACGGCAATAGATCAACAAACGGCCTACACAAGAGGACACCCTCGAGTGAGATTCTTCGTTCGATCGGTGCTCCAGTTCATTAGATTTGACTCGATGCGAAAATTAACATCCAGGTCGCGAGGACGGCCACTTGTGGATCATGGGCTAGGATCAATCTGGTTCCCAATAAGATGAGGAAGTCGAAACGCTTGCCAAAGAGAAGTTTTTATGACAACAACATATTTGCTTAATCATCCATAAAATTTCGGCAATTTTTTATTTACTGCCCACTATTTTCTAATGGCAGGGTATTGTTTGAAATATAACCACAATGATGTTGAGATATTTGCAAAACACCGGACGTGGTGTCTGTAGTGGGGACGGAACACGCTATTACCCTTTTCGGGAGATAATGAGTTCACCAACACACCATATGGGCCCCTTCGTTTCGCCTTCCTCTCAGTCGTGTAATAGCATCAATATTCAGCTTAAATAGGTTCAATGCCAGTGCTCCCCAAATCAATCTCGTTGACGGGTGATTTCTGATACCATCTGTAGGTAATGACACGGCTGACAGAAAAGCGAAAGGAAGGATTTCCATGGTGTGGTGGTGAACGCGTGAGCCCACGGAAAGAATAGTAGCGTGTCTGGTTCCAACAGTAGATACCAGCGGTCCGGAGTTCTGCAGATATTTCAGCATCATTATTGTAACATTCGAAAGGATATTAATGTGGAATTTATCACTGAGCTCATAATAAAGAACAAAAATAGAAGGATAAAGCGTGCGGCGTTGTTCATCACGTGAAGGATGCTTCATGCATTCGAGTTCACTCTCGTAGGTATGGTTGAATATATACACGGCCTGTGCAATGAAATGCAGTGGGCTACCTCTATCAGACGCGCGTGTGGCGGAGTGGTCGGAGTCACCCTGCAACACATACGTGGAATCGATCCCCGCGCCCATGGCCCACCAAGCCTTCCATTAATCCGAGGTCGGCAAATTGGTACCAGACTTGTCTGGGAGGATAGCAGCACTGGCTCGATACATCGGTAGGCCACCGCGAGCCATTGCAAAGGCAAGATGTGCATTCAATCACCTCCAAACGATGCTTAGTAAAGTCGAATGCATAGCGCAACCTTCAGGGATTGATCAACACGAAAAGCCTTATCCTTTTTTATCCCTTTTTACCAATTTGTGAAGTCACCAACCAAAAAATGTTAAAGTTTGAACAGTTGCATGCACCCATTTCAGTCATAATTTGATAGCTGATACTTGATAGCTTATATTGGTTTCTTTCGTAACATTTGTGAAACACAGATTGTCTTAACAAAGAACTAGAAGCAGCATTAGGTGCATGTATATGAAGACTTGGAAAGGAAGAAAGAACAAACTCAACATAATGCCTTGAATAGTAATAACGTTGCTTCTATTAGTATTCTTCTTTTCCAGCATTTACTTTTAAAATTTGGGTGTAATTTCTAAAATTGTGATAGCAAACAAAGTCGGATTTCATCACATTGCTTGGTTTGTTATATGGAAGCGAATTCACGGTTCTATGACATGTTACGGTGGGATGCCAACGCAACATCAACATGACGTTATCCATAGCTCTTTTATGAAAGAATATCTTATCGTTTGCTTGCTCGTATGAGACGGTGATCCATACCGTAGAAAGGTATCGATTCGCTCTGCTATAGATACAAACTACTTCGCGTTTACGAATTACTTCGCGGTTATGTCCATTCGAAGAACGTAAGGGTTGCGCTTTCCATTCGTGGTTTAACGAGGAAGTCTGAATGTCACGTCGGTGCTTTTTTTTCATCGTCATTAATACGCAGATAGCCTATGTCGTTTTTGATGTCTTCGTGCTATATAGTGCCTGCGATCTTTCATTGTCGATGTAGGTCTAAAATCGAGATCTTCTTCCTCATCTAATTGCCAATACGCGTGGCGTACAGGTCTCAGAGGTGTACATTTAGAAAACAGAAACCACTGAGACAAAGAGGTTGGTGCAGAGCTGAATGTTGTTTTTCTTTCTCGCTATTCGCGGATGTTCATATAACCAACCCAAGTTGATCGGTTGGAGTTGCTCAGCTGTGGACCTGGGATGTCCATCGTGTTGCCTTTTCGCCTCAACCACACCGACGACTAGCTGCACATTCGAATGTGCCCATTCCGTTGAATCACTATGGGACGTTAGAAGCCAATCCTTCACTAGAATTGTTTCCTGAAGGGTTCAAGTGTAGACCAATGTTTTTCATATCTTTTCTCAAGCACTGTTAATGGTATACGAAAGTAAGCATTGATAAACAGTCAATAAAAAGCCTTATTTTCCCCACTGACGTACCCATCTCTCATGAAAATAGAGCACTGTATGTGAAAAAAGCATTGGTGAACACCTAATCCTTCCACAAGCAATAGTTCCAGTAGATGTGATGGACAGTTATGTGAAATCAAATTAAACAAAAAGAAAGAGATCTCTAGGTGTCGGACTTCAGTGTTCAAGTACAGCAGAGATATCCCTGCACTCTCCTCAGTCCAGCTGTTTCGTGGGCGTTTTCTTCAAGATTCGTATGATAAACAGTCTTTTGCAGATTGTTAGGTGCAAAATATAGCACTCTTCAGTTAAAGCACAACTTCTCTGGTGGACATGTAACTACTATTTATAAAAACTATGACAAGGAATTCTGTGCGCTAAAACAAACCGCTGGAAAAAATGAGTGGTAATCAACTCATACCGGCCAATATGTTACTCTACGTGTGAATTGATCTCGACGCACGTCGTCGTGAACATTTCAACGTGATACGATATGAAGCAAGGTTAGACAGCGCCAAACTGTAACAAGGATGAACCACGAGGGATAATAAAAAGCCGATGATGAGTTGCAAGTAATGCACTCAGCGGTATGGCCGCTTGAGAGAACGTCCAATTTTCAGCTTTCACGGACTTGCTTTTGACAATAAACAATATCACTTCGATATATAGAGGACTAGAGAGGCTGTGAGCATAGCAGAATTGTTGGAGGGGTTTTGTACCATCGTTCTATAGGTGTGAACGGTACGCATGCCAGTATGTAGTACGCGTTAGAACGACCCAACATACAAACACACTTCCATCAGCATTTGAAAGGGTCTGGCAGCTTATGTTGAGACTGTTTCGGCACTTTTATTCTCACACATTCCATGCAATAACCATGAACCATTATAGATAATAAAAACGGTTAGTTGTCAGTTCAAATGCTGGTCAGTGAACTTCTCCGAAAGGAGTTTTTTTGCAAATAATCGGTCAACAGGATGCTTTTTCCAGTCTGACCTCTCCTGTCTTGATCTGCGTTTGATTAAACTATTAGAAGTGTAGCAAGAAAGTCGTTTACTGCACTGAACTGGAAATGGACATTATAATTTCGAATCGTCTACTGGAGCAGGTTGGTCGCCAATATTTTGAATCGATTATGTAAATAGCAGCAAATTTTTCTTCTCATTTAGATTTCCAACCAGAGTTCCGGAGAATTTGTGATAGGATCATCGCCAAATTTAATAAAACTCAATCTACCTTGTGTGACGAATGAAGACAAAATTATATGCAGTGTACAATGATATTTTCCTCCCAACGGTTTACCGTCTCATCGTGGCTGAGAGGTGTTCCTGGGTGTCGGACTGCCATGTACAGCGGGGGATTTGTCCCCCCAGGCAGGTCTCCCCAGCTGAGAAGGAGTCCGGCGTTCCATCAGGGAAGCCTAGCTAAGAGTAAACCGATACCAGGATCCACCACCGTTCTGGTATCAAAGTCGCGTGGTGGCACATCTCCCTCTGATCCACAAGGGCTGTGACTGGCTGTGGTGGTGAAGACCTGGGGCAGACTTTGGCCAGACTGACCTCGGGATTCCAGGGAACCACAATGGCTTAACCATCAGACCACCGATAAATGGTGATTATGCTGGGGCCCGCACAACCAGTGAGGACGGGCCGTTCAATTGTCAAGTGTGTATGTACAATGGTATTTTAGGTATCGACCTTACTTTTTATGATAAGAGATTTACTAACTCTTGTGGTGGTGTGAGGTTCATTTCTAGGCTAACTTTGCCCTGCGGCTGTACTCAACTACTAACAATCATGGTGAGGGGATTGAGTATGCCTTTCATTCTTGCTGTTGTTATACAGTTAGACTTAGAAAGTAACTCGACATTAACCGGTCATCTAACGATCGTGTTTAACGCATGGTCAGAAGTGCGCCGCCGTACACGTGGCCGTTGGTTCGATTTCGTGTCCGGGGTCCACTAAACCTTCCATCGCTCTGGAATCGGCATATTAGTGTAAGACATTACTGAGAGGCACTGAATTGAACATTGGTGGGCTACCAGAAGTCATTGTATAGCCAGATATGCATTCAATAACTGCTACAATACTACGAGTGGAATCAGATGCATGGCGCACCCGTCAGAGATCTATCAATGCTGAACGCCTTATCTTTTATCCTTTTATCTCGACAACTTGTACGGATTGGCAAAGAGCGAATAATTTTCCACCAATATACGCAGTAACCGTTTCCACTGTTAATAGTTTAACAACTTGAGGAGATATTTTCACTTTATAAAGTGCACGAATCTGTGGAATATCAGAAAATATTCCGTTCAGGTTCATATTACTACTTTGGTCCTGCCAACCGGCACTGCTACATCTCAGTCGAAACAAGTTGTCATTCGCAATACTACTAGGCAGGACATTGTCATTAAGGTAACCACATGTGTATAGTTATTTTAAAAAATCCTGTAATTCATAGCATTGAGTAGATAGCATCGGTGACGAGTAACAGCCAAATGTCGATACTTTGTAACTACTAAGTAGCATGAGAAAAATATTGAGCGTGTTTTAAACTATGGCCCTGCTACAATTTATGGCACAGAGACTTAATCTACACGTCCATAATCCAAACAATTCCGAAAGAGAGACATGCACATACGTAGCCAACAATATGCTTTCTTATGACATGAACTGAGCTATAAATCATATAAGAAGGTATAACAGTTTGAACTATTTTAACACTCACGTCCTCTACTGCAATGGGAATAAACTTACCATGATGAGGTGGCTATGGGGACCATTATAGAAAAGGAGTTTCTGGCTGTTTGCACAATTTGTGATGATCCGACATAAAAGATAAAGAGTAAAGCTCTCAGCATTGATCAATCCCTGAAGGATGCTCCATGCATTCGACTTCATTAAGCGTCGTTTGGAGATGGTTGAATGCATATCTGGCTTCTATCATGACTCACGCTGGCCTAGCGATGTATCGAGCCAGTGCTGCTATGATCCCAGACAATCTAGTACCAATTTGCCAATCCTGGAGGGACAGAGGGCTTGGTGAGCCTTGGGCGCGGGGATCGATTCCATGTGTGTAGCAGGGCGCCTCCGATCACTGCACCACACGCGCCCATGACCCGGCATAGTATTTTTTTATCACGCGATTTTTATTAAAAATACTGCGGCGTGCATAGCGCAGTGGTTCATGGTGCCAATACAAACTAGAAGAGTCGCTATTCCGATCCCGCACTCAGGTATCAGGAAACCTTCCACTCCTTCGTGATCGGCACATTGGTAGCACATTTGTCTGGGAAGATGAGAACACTGAATTGATAGAACGGTAAGCCTCCACAAGTTATTGGACAAACCAGAATTGCCTTCAGTCAACTCTACGATCCATGATGAAGTTGAATGATTGATGCATCCTTCAGAGACTAGCCAACTCCAAGCGTTCTATCTGTTATTTAAAACACATGAATATGTGAGAAAAAGAAACATAAAAAAGAAGTCGACATCGAAAACGTACACGCTCAAGCACTGACCATCAATGACTTATACTGCGGATGCCCCTGAGTTTGCCGCTAGGACACGGCTTCAAACTATGATCACACACCTAAACATGTTTTTTTATTATTAACGACTACTTGTATCATCCGCATATGTGCTTTAACAATTTTGCCCCTTAGACTCATGAGTAGTTTTTCACTCATACGAGGGTGGGGGTGTAGATCCGCCGGCATGGGTTGGTGCGAACTCATTTTTATTGCAGTAAGTGGTTTTGACACGAACTTATTTTTTTTGTTGTTTTTTTGCCTTTAGTCGATGCTTTATCCTATGCAGAGCATTGCGATGTACGTCGAACCTGAAAAATTATTCTTCACACTTTGCAAAAAGTGTTTTTGGATCATAAAAAAATTGTGCATGGTAAAAAGAGAGCACCTCTCCCAACGGATTAGATTACCGCCTCATCGTGGGTGGAAGGTGTTCTAGGGGTGTCGGACTGCGATGTGCAGCGGGGAGATTCGTCTATCTGGCAGGGTCTCCCAAGCTGAGAGGGAGTCCGGCGTTTCCATCAAGAAGCTAGCTAAGAGTAAGCCAATACCAGGATTCACTACCGCCCTGGTATCAAAGTCGCATGGTGGTAAATTCCCCAATCCACAAGGGTTGCGACCGCCTGTGGTGGTGAAGACGTGGGGCAGACTTTGGCCAGGCTGACCTCGAGATTCCACGGAACCACAATGGCTCAACCAGCAAATCTCCGAAAAATGGTGATTAGATGGGGCCCGCACAACCAGTGATGATGGGCCGTTCAAGTATCAGCTACTACGAGAGTACCGCCACCACACAGATTATCGAAAAGAATGAGTCGGCATCAAGAATAGCAACTATGCTCCATGTATATTGTAAAACGACTACCATATGATGAAGAAACAGTGTCATCCATATTCATCACACAAGCGTTTGGAATATTTCAAAAATCATTCTATAACACATGCATAAACAGAAGAAAAACTATCTAAATTACTAATGAATTGTACAGAACACCAAATTATCGAATAAAACTGCAACGAAATGGACGAGATCATTTATTAGGGAGGGCTGCTCGACCGGTATGAGTTGATATCAGATCACTCCGAATACAGAGAATAATTGAGCGTTAAATACATACTACATCGATTTAGATTTCGATATTGGTATCTAAGGGTTGTTAGTCGAATAAACATCCAGCAAACTTTAAGTTTGTCAGTCTGGAATTGTAAAATGATTGGCGATTGGAAATGTCCAAACATCGAAGCATCGAACATCTAGTGCACAGAACAACAACAGAATGCCTGGAGTCGTCTTAAAAGAATATTGAATGCAATTGTTGTGAAGATATTACGGTGTTGATTCGTCTCAGAAGGTAATTCCCCCTTGTGTTTGTTGAGGCAATAGATTTAGGGTTGGTACATGCCATGAATATGCGCACAGTTGACTGGAAAGTTAATGAAACAAAATAAAGCGTCTTTACGAGGGTTATTCATTATACAGTGTTACATTCTTTAGGTTACTTACATTGCAAAAAGAATGCGCTATAACGTTTTCATGATACAAAAATTCTCCACTGGTGCATACTTGAAGATACGAGTTTGAATTGTATCCAACCGAAAAACTGACGCTAGGTTTTTTGCTATAACATGTGTGTTGAGGTGTTTTCGTTGAGGTGTTTACATAGTATATAACTAGATCAAAACCGATGCACCACGGGCAATCCGTTTCGAAGCCGCGAAGATCGTTGTCGATTCGAGGAAATACGTTGTCGTTAACATGATGTTCAACGAAAGAGAATCTCTCAAATTCACCAAAGGTGAGAATGATGCGTTTTCTAGTAAAGTATTAAGGGAACAAACTACCCCTCAATAGTTCGTGTCATAACGACGATGCGATTTGGCTGATAGATGTTCCTTTATGCTCTTTGTGTCATCTGTGCATTGATGACGCTGAGCTGTTTGGTCACAGGGGGATCTGACTAGTACGTCCACGGACGCACCCAGTAGCCAAATAACCAGATTGTCGTTGGTGACCATGGAACATTGTTGGATGGACTCCGATAGTCCTTCGTCGTCAATCGATACCCATGTTTTCCAACTCTTATCGAAAAAAATTAGCGATTAACTCAATAAAATACAAAACAAATAAAAATGAGACGATCATGACTGCTAAGACAAGTGGTAAGCTTAAAACCTCCAGAGCTTCAAAAACCTCATGCCAAATTACAGTTTTGTAATAGATATCGATTTTTTTTCTTCATCCACAAACTAAATTTCTTGTGAATGATTATTCAAGCGAAAGCAGCTGTTGTCTTCATATTTCGTTTCCGCATTGTCTTAGCAGGGTTTTCGTTTGGCCGATTTGACTTATAGAATATAAACTCCATGTGCACACGCACGAATTCATGAATACGTCTATGTAAACACGGAATGTATGTGTCAAATAGAAGCAATAGAAACAGATAGTCCATCTCTGGATCGTCCCTCTAAAAAAAGCAACAAGCCGCTTTTTTCTCTGCGTTCAAACCACTATCCATCACTTGGGAACGCGCCATGTACCCTCGCGAAAAACCGGCTTAGCATCACTCAGTGGGGGAGACCTATAAATAAATAGGTATACGCACATATATATACATAAGTTCTCCGTTTGTATGTGCATTTTAAGTTATTCAAAACTCCGCTCTGAAGACCTCTGATCATTTCTCTCTAATCATTACTCAAAGAAGTCATGTGATTTCCTACTAATTGATAATTTGATGCTCCTTCGAAGATAGACTTTTCTTAGATTATTGAGGTTCAAATTGATAAAAACTGTGAGCCCTAGAAGTGCTATAAACACTCACACCTACACCCAACCTGAAGCGATCAATAGGCAAATGAGCCATTGTGTTCCTGGTCTTTTTTATATACCGTCTTGTTATTTTAGAAACCACAGACAACCGTAGTGTATAGGCCAGTAATCGCCTTGATACATGGTTTTCACCGTTGTTTCTATCAATTCAAGTTCATCGATTTTTCATTTCCATCAACTATTTATGCTCATTTTAATGTTAGCCATCAAAAGTGTTTAGAGTAATTTCCATAACGGTTAAGAGCCTCATAAAACGCATCAACGTCTGGGTTTATCCCTGGTCACCTTTATGGGCGGTAAATTTGACTTCTCATCGAAGAATTACGCTAATTAACATTTCCACCTATGCATAACTACCCTACTAAACTCCATGAAACTGATCTGCTAGAGATAATCAAGTGAGAAAATTCGGACGTTCCTGTTCGTGGGTCATAAAAATAACACATTTGTAAGAACTTCACAGAAAAGGGGTAAAGTTGACCAAGTTTACTTACCCAAAGCATCAGCACCAAGCTCAATTCAACATGAGAAGAGCTGTTGTGATCACAAAATTTCGGTTTTTCACTTTCCAGTTCCTATGTGACGTCTTCTTTACTCAATTTGACCCCTTATATTTCTCGAACAAAAAAACAGTGCTGTTCAATGTGCTAGACAAAACGGTTCAGGGTGTGGCCTCAATGGTTTATATCTATGCGAGGCCAGTGACGAAGTATAATCAAGAATCTCTGCGCCAGTGGTTGACGAGGGATAATTGTGAGGCGACCTCCCAACTAGCATTCCTCATTGAATTGAACCTGAATAATTCTGAGTATTCGGCAAGTAAGGTGGGTATTACATTGTTATAATTAAAGTACTTTATAGTTGATAATTATAATAATTGTAAAACTGAATATATTATGTGCTTTAATAGCTGGATAATAAGATTTTTCTAAATATTATCCGACTCATGTTCACATCTACTGTACGGAAAAGCACTTCTATCGTTCGACTAGTTTTCTCACATCCATCATTAACGAAAGTTTTTGAACTTTTCACGCGTCGCTTCGGCTGCTGATTGAGGATTTTCTTCTTTGTTATGAACATCGCTGAATGCTGGTCGAGTCGATTCCCCCTGAGTCTCTGGAATAACTAGGCTAGAGCGTTCTCACTTGGACTGCAGGACTGAACGCTTCCCAGACAAGTTTGCTACTAACTTTCGGACCTATTAGGGATGGGAGGCGGGTGAATCCGATTCGGGATCGGACCAGGACCGTGCTCATGATGAACGGTATCACTATCACTGCTCAACAAAGTAAGCACTTTTGAAATCAAGTCAAAAACTTGTATCTATTTTAACTATTTTCATGACTAGTCTAATATCAGACAATGTATAGCAGATTTTTTTGCTTGTATGTGACCCACTAGTGTGTGCACTTCCTGACACCGTCTGGCCCCCGTCAAGGGGTTCTATTTGCATCCAACCAACCTTCTTTTATGATTCCAAAATTTATACCTAACTCGAAATAAAATCGTCTGTACTGAACTCCTCATCGAACTCTCCTCCTGTAGATGAAACGAAAATGAAAAAGACGATCTTTTTCAGAAGTAAATGGTGATATAAGAAATTCTCTTTGCTGACTTTGAACTTAAGTAGAGAGCATGATAGCGACCATGTTCCATACTTTGGGATCGATTGAAAATTGGTGTCCAAATCATCGATTTACTTTGTTCTATTTAATCTCTATACATTTCCTTACTCTTGCTCTTTTTCTCGACTTTTCGAGCTGAATTTGAAAGAACGTAATTCGATCTCACCACCTAAATTTACATTTCTAAAATTTCTAACCGTTTAAATCCGTTCCCTTAGTTATTCCTATGACCTTTTCCCACAGAAATTAGGTGTGTTTCAGCATTTCTTTTTAATTTGGTTCGTTGTCTTGAAACCGTACTCCACGAAGATTTATGGAGAGTATGATGGGTTCAGATGCAATTTAAGAATTTTGTTTTCATGAATGTCGATGAATGTTGGTAAAGTATGAGCCCTCCTTAAATCCTAGCATTTCTGTACAAGAACATTCCCCATATATTGGCAAAAGGATATCGATGATCCTTTTGTAAATTGGAATGATCTTGTGTTGCAGTGCGCAATTGCGATCTTGACGTTATCGAACCAACGGTACCGTGAATTGCAGCACACTTATAACCACTGCACTACACGGACCGTTACCGTGGAAAAAAAATAATGCAAATTATCTCGTACTTTTAACCCACACATTTTTTTTGATAGCGCGAATGCGATTTAGCTTACTTCCATCTCGTTCCTTATAAGTGTGTAGACGCAAATTACTATGTACTTAAATCAGTGAACAATTCTGTTGTTCGTCAAGTTTTGGTACTTTCACATCAATACCTCACTTGCAGCTGATACTGGATCTTCCCGGCCAGGCATCGTTAGTTGACCCAATACCGATTGCCATCAAAGCAAACGTTGACGAGGACTGCATAACTGGCATAAACATCGATGCCGGTATGCTCTGGACGATTTTTAGCATAGTATGATCATGAAGGCTGATTTTCTTGTATACAGATACCAACACCGCAAATGTTTTCGACGACAAAGACTACAGATATGCACTCCAGCTTCAGGAAGATAGTAAGTCAAGGTACGCTACTCGAACAATAACTAGTTCCTGGGTGGTTGCAAACCTCTAGAACGACAAAAAATAAAAGTAATAACAAATAAGAAAAGGATGAATAGAAGCAATTCTTATTTGCTATCACTCTAAACTACTGAGTGGATGGCATAACACTGTAACTCGCCCACAGCTAAACCAAAATCGCTTATTACGATGAATATGAAAAGTCGAAACACGATTTCTACAGCAGAAGAACAATCCATATCTGTTCAGTAGTTACTGTCTCGTTTCTGGTCATACTAGGCGATCCGTGCAAAATTAGCTCTGCTATCAAATTGGGGAACTTTGACGACACTATCCGTTGGTAGAAAATCTCTCACAAAGAAACCCACACACCTTTTTCTGGCCTAATAGAAGTTAATAGAAACTAATCTCCAAAATCTAGTAATGAAGCAAAGGCTTTCCAGGTGTGCTATACTTGCTCCGATCATGGATAGGCTGTTCCCACCAGTAGCACAGCCTGCAGGCGCATAATAATAGTATTATGCACCAATAAATATTACTTGCTTATGATGCTTTTTTTATTGTATGGAGACGTCTGAGGAGCACATAACTTCTACCTCTGATGTCCCAAATGCCTTAACAGCTTACGGCTCTTGCTCAAATGTTCTCAGATCGTAGTTCCTCCTTTGCGTATTCCTTCACTACCCTTTATGTTCTTGTACGATCAATAGACCATCTACCCAATTTTTCTGCTTAGCTCTGGGACTAAATCGTCCATTACATCTATTTCGCTGTCCAAACACAAAATGTAGCTTGGGGATTTGTGTAGATTAGAACACTCGACATTACAAAACTCCCCAGATAGCACCACATGCAAATTGTCCCGAAAGCCAAGTTGTACGAACTATAGATGAGAGAACACATCCTGGTTTTTGAGATGCTGTAGACCTTACAGGAACGATCCCAAAAATCTCTACTGAGCGCCGAAATCGAACGACCGAAGCGTTCTGTTCACTTTGTTCTAACTCGTAACAAGCAATTTTAATCACCCATCCAACCTTGTTTCGTTGACCAATATTTTATTGAATTTGATCAATGTCGGCTGATTTTAACGAAGTTGTTTCAAAAACAGAACCTTCACTAAGTTCTCTTTAAATAATAACAAATAACGACCGCTGAAAATTTCCATGAGAATCAGTCGGTCGAAGCAAGAGGAATCTGTTAACAAGCGCATGGAAATGAAGAACAACAAATAGCGAACATAACAATTTTTGAGGTAAGTCACCAGATAAGAAGGACACATCCACACTTGCAAACTAACTAGAACAATTTAACAAATGGGATTCTTAACAATCATTAACTTTTGTTAGAATGCTGTTGTTAGACAAAAAAGTGAACAAACCCGCGCTTCAAACAAATTACAAGGGCACAAATAGTAAAAGAGCATCTTGTAAGACTTTTTCGACGTCTGGAGTGAGAGAATTAGAATTCGGAAACATCAGTTCTTTCGATAATCCGACTGTGTTTGCAGATAAAAGCTGACAGGAACACAATTAAACAAACAAAACACGGTGAAAGACATTAATTTTTAAAAATCTTATAATTTCACTATTTGGCGATATCGAATAAACTAATAGCCTCTTAAACAAACAACTGACTTCTATATACAAAATTTTGTTCGATCGCATATTCTAAACTACGACAGATCATTAAACCTCGGACTCATACATTTACTAAAAACCCCGTATCCGGTGGACTACAAGAACCACAGTACTTAAGATAAACTGCACAATGATTGTGATGTCTTCCTAACTAGCAGCCGATGGAAACCAAAGATTCAGTAGCACATCTAAACGTCCAGCTACTCACTAGTCTTCGTTTTGCTCCATTTGCTTTTGCATCATACGTCGACGGTTGCTGACACGATACGGCTTGAGAGCGTCGATTTTCCGTCTCTTCAAAAGCGCCTTTTTTGCAGTTTTCTTCCGTTTAAGAAGAGCCGCCTCTTCGGGATTTGTCACTGAGAGCTCCTGAAGATGCACAAAAACTTAGCATCGTCCATTTAAAGCACGGAAAGGTTAGAAATTAGAACGCGAATAACAATATAACAACGCTCCAGATTACAGCGATCACTCATAACATCGTAGATCTGAATTCCGTTAGCATATTTGAAATAACAGAACTATAAAGACCAAGAAGCGCTAGCTTAAAGATCAAACAAGCGTTTTTTGCAAAAGAAAATTTGAATTGCAAACTTGATATATATGGATGGCCCGTCCTCATTGCTTGTGCGGGCCCCAGCGTACTCTTCATATTTCGCAGTTTTGCTGGTTTAGCCATTGTGGTTCCCTGGAGTCCCGAGGTCAGCCTAGCCAAAGCCTACCCCCAAGTCGTCACCACCACAGGCAGTCGCGACCGTTGTGGATTACAGGGAGATTTGCCACCATGCGACTAGTTTGATACTAGCACGGTGGTGTATCCTGGTAGTGGTTTACTCTTAGCTGCACTTCTTGATGGAAACGCCGGACTCCTTCTCAGCTTGGCAGACCCTATAGGAGGGATGAATCCCCCTGCTGTACATCGAATTCCCCCGCTGTACATCGCAGCCCGACACCCAGGAAAACCACCAGCCATGATGAGGCGGTAAACCGTTGTGAGGGAATCGCAAACTCCACATCGAAAAAGCTTTATCAATAATTACCTTCAGTTTACGTTTTCGTTGCACTGCTTTAGTAACGGCGGCCTTTTGACATTCAGCCAACATCGTTGCATATCGTTGTTCTCCTACTTTGGATTTGAATACCTCACCCACTTCCACCGAAATCGAATGTAATTCCTTATCTTGGGAGGATTTGCTGTTCATCTCATGAACCAAGAATGGAAGGAAAAATTGTACGATAACATCCAATTTTGACGAATCTTCTTCACGCACTGTTAGTGCTGCGGCCATTTTCAGGCAAGTCGTGCGCTGAATATATTGAATTCAATAAACGTAAGACCTAAAAATATTGCCATGTATTGCCTTACAGTTGGATATTATAAGTTACCTTTAATGAGAGATTCGGCTGATGAACGATCTCGAATCGACAAATATTTGCAAGTTTTTCCACCAACATATTGAAGTGCTCCTCATTCAAATGACGCGAAATAGCCATTAAAATCTTCGATGCCTGTCAATTATGGAATAGCATGAGAAAACGGAAAAAAAATGTATCTCTGTAAGTTTATATTTAGTACCCAGCCGTTTGTCACCTTATCGTGGGAACGTAGATTAAGTAGTTAATGTTTTCTCCTTGAGCAGCTGGTTGTTAACAACTCGTGCTCGCTCACGAAGAAAACAATAACTTATTGATCAATGCCGAGGTTAACAGAAAGTCATTCCAAGATCACTTAGTCGTCGAATTGCTCAAAAGTTTGGCATATATAGTTGAAGCTCAGCTAAAACTAAGTCAATACTACCAACACCACGGAACAAATCTGGTCGCTAAGTGGCTGTGAGAATTTGGTAAAGCTCTACACTGCTACATAAGAATTCCAAGTGAAAAAAAAACATAGTTGAACTAGTAATAAACGAAGCGCATTATTTTTCGTATACTAGGCAGGTGGCCTTCAATGTTAGGCAGTAAGAAAACTACTTTGTCTCATGTTCCGTAGGACGCCATCAGCAGTAGCACTAGATGAGAGCAACTCTTCCACAACATCCTATAGATACTATTCAGTTCTCTGTAGCTAAAAAAACTAGAACAGTCAAACATAAACGCGACTTTCACGGCTCCCTAATGACTCCTGGTGACCATATCAAATTTCATGTGATCGTCATACCCAAAAGACCAAACCAAGTAACTGGTTCCTTCATCATCATAACCCCATCATCTTGCATTCAATACGACCACAAGCTCCTCATTAAAAAGACACAATTAAGCTGTGAGTCGAATGAAAAACTCGACAAAAGCCAAGGAGAAAATGAAAATAAAATGTGGTAATATTCCAGATGTAATCTTATCCTACACGATAAATAAAGGAGGAACCAATTGACTGCGACTTGCAAGTCTAAAGTTTCCGAAAATGCGCCCAAGACTGCCTAAATGCCCACTGAAAAATTTCGGATAGTATTTGGAAAACTACTAAGAAGCTTCTGTTTGGGAAGAGCAAAAAACTAAAGCAGGCTTGGAATTGCAATCAACGTTACAAAATGGACAACTCCAAGACCACATAACATCACTGTCAAGTTGTCCCGAACTGGAAGCAAAAAAACTATAGAATAAAAAACAGCATGGTGAAAAAAGATGATGTATTACAACCAAGGCTCGTCAAGAAACTACCGACCGAGAAGACCAAAAAATCAGAAACTATGCGTGATCTGCCAAAACATAGATTGTCGTGTCATCGCGTTATGCGACGAAAAGAATTGATGATGATTGAACGAGAGGAATAGTTGAATAGACCCCACAAGCAGGCAAATACCTCTAGAGCGATCACTCACAAGATAAGTGCGAACAAGATAAATGTGGATCACGCCAATGAGCCGTACTTGCGGCTGAAAGAAGACTTGTGGATAATAGAATGTATATCACGTTCCTCAAAAATGTCCCGTGGTAATTATGACCCTAAAGAGCTTGTTTAAGATTGTACATTCAATTCTTCATTCCTTTTCAAATATTGTTCTTTTCAGCTAAACCTAAAGGGAATGAATTCAAAGGTATTGTTTAGCCTTATTTCCACTGTGTGATTAACAATTTACGTCATCTACAACCTTCAAATAATTCAAAAACATTTATTGTGCAAATAACATTTAGAAAAACACCTGCAAGGCAACGTCCTCAGCTAGTATCCTGTCACGCAACTGCCAGTAGCACCACTGAACTAGCTTCATGGAGCGCTCAGGGGTGAAAAATGTGCTCTCATAGTTGTTCAGACATTGACCGATGAGACATGCAGCAGACAATCGAACAGCTACGGAGCCCTCGCATTTCATCAACGGCTCCAAAGAATCTAAAAAGAGACTGTAATTCCATACAGTGTACTCACAAACAAGCTAGCTAACAAATCGTCCGCCCATAGTAATGGGTGGTATCGCTGGGTGAGATGAACAGCTATTTTTTTTACCACCTTAGTGCATTGTCATTTTGCAAAAAAACCAGATATAATTGGACTAACAGAATCGAGACTTTGATCATGCTTAGCTTCCGTTTTCATTGAAAAGTGTTCAGAAAGAAGTTATGAATACATCATAACTGGCCTTTCCACGAATAAATCAAAAAAGGCACACATGAAGACATGATAAGCATGGTGCTGATCAAATTCTGTCAAAAAAAAGAATGGACAATCATTTTCTGAGTACCACTTAAAATACGATACAATCCACTAGTGTTTAACCTAAAGCTCCAAGACGAACCAAGGTTATAAAAACAATACCGAACTAACTCACCAAAAAATCACACCAAAATCCTCCACCGATAAAACAACACTGGATGACGAGCTTAGATTTTGTAGCATAGAAGCTATACCATAGCAGAATCCAGAGATTGTTTGCTCACTAGAAATATGTTACTGTGTGCTAACGCACTATATTTGAACAGTAGACAGCCCTACCACTCAACGATTTCACCACGTTAAGAGCCTGTTTGGGAACGCATTGTTTTTGCAACCTTATTCGGTGGACGTTACGCAATCTTAATTAAAAGTAGAAGTTGCACTTTAGGTTTCCCATCTAGATGCTCTTTTACTTAAACACAAAGTGATCTGCCTGACTCGCCCTATATATTCATTTCCTCAGTTGTTGCAAGAGGTCGGGTATATTGTATCAAACTCATGCAGTCTCGAAACATGCCTTTACGGTAAATTGTGCATTTCTAGATAGTCGTATAAACAGAGCTGAACTAAATGGCGACGAAATATAGTCGACGGTCGTCAAACGACTCTAACGGATTTCGTGACTCCTCTATGTTTTTTAGGTAGTTAGATCACCAGTATTCCGAGTGAGTTCCATTCACTGTTGTACGTGAACAGAATATGGGTGACCTCTCTCCCTAGAAAGTGCACGAGGAGAAACGGTGAGTGCACTTCACCATAACCAAAATTTGTGCTTTGACTTTCCACTAAGATTACATAGCTAATTATCTAGTAGTAGTTTATCAGTACGTCCCTTTCTAGGCTAAGGCAAGATCTCCGAAACGTTAGCCATTGTGAAGTGAAAAACGTGTTAACAATTTCGATTCAACTAGATTAGAGAAGGTTCACAATAAGTTGCACACTAATGCAGCGATCGAATGAAAGTACGCTTTACAATAATGAAGATACAATTAGCGAGTAGCAGTACATGTAAAGGATAAAGGATGTTTAATGTCCTCTCGGCGTTGATCAAACCCGAGGGATGTGTCATGCATTCGATTTCACCAAGCATCGTTAAAGGCGAATGAACGAACGCATATCTAGCTTATTCAATGCTGCGCTATGACGATGTATTAAGTAAGTGCTGCTATTCTCTCAGACAAATGTGATACGAACCGATGGGAGCCCGGAAGGATGGAGGATTTGGTAAGTCCAGTGCGAGGGATCGAACAAATGACCATGTCAGTATTTCAGGATGCATCTAACCACCGCACTACACGCACTCTTCTAAATATATCCAATAAAAAACAAACCTATTATTGAACCAAAAGGTTCCAGAAGTAAAAATCGCCCTTAGAAAAGGTAGAACTATACAAAAATTAGAACGGAAGGCTTCTCCTTCGACCTTACTTAGTTGCACTAGTAAGTTAACAGCAACAGAACGTGCACCTTCCTGAAAAAAAACATTCATATAAGCTTTATCCACACCATTGCGCTTCTGTGATGGTTAACCTCACCCGATCAAATAATAGGAATTACAAATGTAATCTTTTATTCCACAGTCAACTTTTACTGTAAACTGTCGGCTAAGAAAATCAGCTGTTTAGGATTTTACTTATATGTCTTTTAATGACTGATTAAATATTTATCGAGAAAAGTGATTTAGTTTCGCTTTTTGAAGGCCTTTAGTATAATTTCGGAAACTTAAGAAAAACCGATGACTACCATGAAATATGCTGAAGGTATGCTAAAATAGCTCACTACATCCACAAAAAATTAAAGAACTGTCAAGACAACGAGGGTGTGTCTCAATTGGGCATTGCCACAAGCTTTATTTGAGGGCATAGTCGATATGCTAAAACATGGACAAATCATGAGCTAAAATAGGTACAATCTTTTTTTTCTGACGGGGTATTTTACTTCAGTCCTAAGGATTACAAGCTTTGATAAGAGAACAAAGCAGCACGACATTATTTATCACTGAATGTTTGGACACTGGTGGTGCCTGCCAAGAAAAAATTCGATGTATTTCAAGGATATTACTAGAGGCGTTCGATTTAAAGTGTATTTTCCAGTAGTGGATAATATTAGGAAGCTGTCTACACCATATAACTTTCGATGCATAAACATTTGATAAACGCATGAATAAAACAAATTTTAGGTCTCAACGGCTAAAAATGTCGAATATTGAATATCTAGCACGCATGCATACATAATGTACATATATATATATATATATATATATATATATATATATATAGATAGATAGATAGATAGATAGATAGATAGATAGATAGATATGAAATGAAGTGCAAATCGAAACTAGGAAAAATACCTGCTCTTCTTCTTGAAGCTCAAGCCAATCACAACAGGCTGAGAATACATCAAGGCGTGTTGATTCACTAACGGATACAAAAAGGTTATATATTGCTGACAAAATGAATCGGCGACATTTGGGACTCTCCTCATTAAACAATGACGCCCCAAGTTTGGAAACGTTGAACAAACAGCAGCTGTTCAACACGGACTGAAATGTGACGAATATATGGACGAAACTGCCAGTGAGAATTTAAAAAAATGTTTTAACACTTGTAATGCACATGATGCTCTATATATTACGGAGATAGGTCCCAGGATCGACTTTCTATTAACCTCGGCATTGGAATATGAATGCGTCGTATTCTCGTTCAGCAATCGCGAGGTTGTTAAACAACATACATTTACTTCTATAGAAAAACACAATACAATACAACAGTAGCTGACGTTTCGGCAGTATCACCTTCTTCAGAACCTGGAAGCGTATACTGATAGAGAATTTACTAGGCCAAAGGTTTCAATAACATTTACAAAAAGACGAAAAACTCTATGGTAATTGCATGATCAACGGCTTCTCGAAAAACTCACCGATTTTTACGGGATTCCCAATGAGGAAGATTAAAACAGCTAACTATAGTCGCATATGGCTGATTACTGCACCAGCTCACATCAGAAATTGATGCGAAGATACGGGACCAGGTCGCGTGTGACCTCTGTGCATTCCTCCCCTACTATTCATTGTAGGGTTCTTAGCATTTATCTAGAGCCTCAAGCAGCTTGAGCGTTGGTGTTTTAGAAACTGTTGATCATGTTATTGTCATAGTTTTCCATCTTTTTGTATGTGTTATTGAAGCGTTTGGCCTAGTAAATTGCATATCAGTATACCCCTTCCAGGGTCTGAAGAAGGCGACACACTGCCGAAACGACAGCTACTGTTGTATTCTATTGATGTTTTTCTATGGAAGTAAATGTATGCTCTATAACAATCTCGCGATTGCTGAACAAGAAAACGATAATAAACGATAGATAATCGAAGTTATGAACTTTAAAGTGCACTATGAGTTAGATCGCAATAAACCTTACTGATACAGACATCCACGTATATATGAAGTATTACGATTCGAAGTACCAGGATCTGTCCCCAGTGCCAATACCAGAACCTCTCACCGTTCTGGTACCAAACTAGTCGCATGGTGGTGAATCTCCCTCTTATCCACAAAGGAGGCAACTGCCTGTGGTGGCGACGACCTGGGCCAGAATTTGATCTGGCTCACCTCAGGTCTCCAGGGAACCACTGTGGCTAAACCAGCAAAAAATCCGGAAAAAGTGGAGATTATGCTGGGGCCCACACAACGAGTGAGGACGGGCCATCTAAGTATCCAAATAAGTATGAGTGGAAAAATCGCAAAAGCGTCGTAAAAAAATCCTTATGACAACTTCCGTGGTCAACTTATACCACATTAACTGATAAAGGAAAAAATGAAGAATGAAGCATTTAGGAAATAGTTATAGTGTGATTATTACAAGGTTGAGAAATATTTTTTTTAAAAAGGAGAAATTCATGCTCGACTAAAAGCATAGTACGTCGAGGCTATATTCGCAAAAAATCCATCGCTGGAATCTAGGAGTTTAAATTCCGCTTGATTCTCAGTTTTCAGTATAAAACTTCTTCGAAAAGCTCGGTTCACGTATGTGTCATAAGCCGTTTAAAGTAGTAGAGAAATTTTCAATGGTTTGATTGGAACTGTATGTACGTTTCACAATTCATGTTACACTTCAGAATATTTATTGTTTGCCCATGAGACAACGACAAAACATTATTAGATTGGTTTCATGTCAACTGTTGTTTCGAATCCCAAGTTTTAAGTTATTACAACTAGGCTCAAACAACGAGGATAAAAAGGATAAAGTGTTTGGTGTTGACCAATCCCTCATTCTATAGTTTCGAAGCCCGACGCATTCGATTTCATCGAGCATCGTCGACGTGACTGAATGCATATTTGACACATGCAATGACTTGCGGTGGCCTACCGATATATCGGATTCAGTGATGCTATCCTACCACATGAGTGCGGTAGCGAGCTCAAAGTGAATTTTGCAAATCAAGGTAGCCACCATTAGAATCTACACATTCTTACCAACAAGATGCAAGCTTAACTATTTCGAAATAACAGAAATCTCAAGTTCTCGACCTGATGAATTCTCCGGAAGCACTTCGAAACCACCCCTATGAAATCTTTTCCAAGTCTGTGCAATAAAGAAGGCTCCTTGATCGCACTGTGACGTGCAATTAAAAATGGATTTTATACGACAACCGTTTGTTTTCAGGGTAGTAGTTGGACGCAGACGAAACTCCTAAAAAATCTTTTCGTAGGTGAATATGTATAAAAGTTTATGGTAACTTCGTGCTGAAGAGCGCGTGTGACGCAGTGCTCAGATGCACTCTGCAACACACACGTGGAGCCGGTCTCCACGCTCATGGCACACCAAGCCTTCCATCCTTCCTGGGTCGGCAAATTGGTACCAGATTTGTCAGCTTGTCTGGGAGTATAGCAGCACTGGCTCGACACATCGGTATGCCACCGCGAGTCATTGTAAAGGCCAGATATGCATTCAATCACCTCCAAACGATAATTAATGAAGTAGAATGCATGGTGCATCCCTCAGGGGATTGATCAATGCCAACAGCTTTATCCTCTCTCCTTTTAACTTCGTGGTAATCCGTATGTGGAAACGTAAGCTACAACTTTTCAAGCCCTGGGCAAACCATCACGGTAGATAGTAATTAATATAAATCACCAGCTGTCTGCCTGGGAGGTCTGCGACCGATGTATTTCAACAAATTATGTGCAATAATGCAGAAGTCAAATGAATGGGGCTATGAACTTCTATTTCACAAACCATATTCAATCCACCTTCCGTCAATTGCCTACCATTTCGTAAGCACCACGACAACAACTTTCATTGGAAAACTTCAACAACCACTTCACGGCTAAAAAATGGCATCGAAGAATCCCCCACTTTGACGGCATCGGAATACTATTCCAGTGGAATAAATAAATGTTTATTTTCTGTTAGTACAAACGTTTACATTCTATGACTCCTATGTAAAACAATAAAGGAGTGGCCGACCTTACTGATAACGACTAAAAAATCGTACTGCTAGGTAACAATTTTTGTTGCAACAAACCAATAATTTGAGTGAAATACTGCTACATAGGTATCACATCTTAATTCATCAAATTCTTCCCACAAAAAACATAGGTCTGGCCGCAATAAAAAGTTTAAAAAAATTGTAAAGTCAAAGCACCCACTGGCTGAAGCCGAGAGAACAGAGTGTGCAACATTTCAACAGCGCTGAGACGACCATCCTCAAACTCATAGCCTAACTGAGCGATGAACCATTCGATATAATTCTGTGGATTGTCCGAGCTAGGATGATTCCCGATAAATTCGAAAAGAACCTTAAAGTATTATATTTAACTATTTCCCTTATGGTTCACCAGAATGCATTTGCCAGTAATGTATCGCCCTCGATAACTTGAAATGAGCTACAAAAAAGGTAGCTAAGGCAAGTCGTAACGATGTGGTGTATCCTAATAAGTATATTCGACGTTATCACTTTATTGCAAAGAACTCAAAAGACTGAATTTTAATTATTTTCGCTATTAATAAACAAGTTGTTTCGTTTCTACGAATTGTCCTTGATGAGTTTGAAATACACCCCAAAACAATTTCTAGCTTAAGTAAAGCACTACTTAAGGTACCCTCCTTTCCTAACGAAATAATCACCATTACTAAATGGACAGTCTAAAATGGATTGATCTAGAAAATCCTGGGAGAGCTACTAACCATTTCTGAACACTGCGCTGTCAATTAGTTCGAAACTTTTTATACCTGCGCTAATACACAGAGTAAAAAATGCATGATTAAGCCCAAAGACGCAGTTGGGGGGACGGATAAGTTCAGGTATAACATGCATTATCTCTGACATAGTACTCCACTTGGGGTTTTTCGCACAAGACCCAATCGAAAGCACGTTGCCTTACTACCACACGTGACTTGCTGTCGCAATTCATATTAATCTTTTGATGAGCGGATTTCATTAGTCGCCATCACCCCTATGTGGATGGCATAAGAAACGGTTTCATTCTCTAGAAAACTCGGACAGAAAAGAAGATGTGACTGTTTATTAACATAATGAGGTTTCCCCACTAATTTCTAATTAAGACTATATTGTTAACGAATAAGAGCATAAAAACAATATGGTCCATTATAGGGGGTCTAAGAAGACAAAGTTGCCCAAACGTCAGCTATTGGAAGCCAAAATAGGCGTCGACAACTCCGTGTTAGCTTTCCAAGAACAGTTCGCAAGAAAAAAAAGTGCTTGTTACGAACCTCTCTACACTGAGTCCTAATGTGAGGAAATGACGACGTAACTGACATCTCTTTGAGCTTTTTTATAACGTCCAGAACCTAAATCAGTGCCATAAAGGATACATTTATATAAATTAGCATTTGAACCACGAAACAGAAAAAGACAAACAAAAAGATCTCCAAGTGTACCACATACTTGCGGATGTTGGATTTTCTTCCGTACAAGTGCTTTGATGAGAGCGAAGGCGGTAGCTTGCCGATTTGTATCTGTTATGTCTATTTCAACATAGCTCAAAAGGAGAGCTATATGCTCATCCGTAAGAAACGAAGTATTTGACATGACAATCAGCTGTGTAAATGACTAAAATCACGTAACTAAAGGCCAAGGTCTATGTGTAACTCTGCTGTTCAACAGATCACCTTGCACAAAAGTTGATTAATACTAAGCACAGACTCCTTATTAGCAGCGTTTCCAAGAGTTGAATATTCAGATAGCAGCGAAAAACAGTCTAAAAAAAGAATACACTTTACCACAACTGAAAATAAAGTCGGTAAGAAGAACATTCAAAAAAATTAGAAACAGTAAAATTCTCAAGCAAAGACACTAAAGACATATTTTGCAAGTCCAATATGGATTAAACAGAAGACTTAAAGGTTAAAAGATATGTACCTCTTTGACAAAACATCAAGAGATGACTGGATAGAAGGAAGCGCCAAGTGCAACACACCGATAAGGCAGCGAAGGGCATGAGAGATGACCTGAACGAGGATAACTTTTTGCAGAGAAATCTGCGATTCAAAGGCAATGTCGAAATCAGCACAATATCAGATCAGATCTTCAAGGATGTCAAATAATGAAGCATATGTAAAGGAAAAAGCATCTGCCACCGACCAGTTCAAGGGATGTGCCATGCATTCGACTTTACCCAGTATCGTTAAGGGTTGGATGTATATTTGAGGCTCTACAGCACATATATGTGTATATATGATATATATATATATATACATATACACATATATGCATGTAAAAAAAGATAAAGCTCTCGGCGTTGATCAATCCCCTGAGGGATGCGCCATGCATTCGACTTCATAAAGTATCGATGGAGGTAACTGAATTCATATCTGGCCTTTACAATGACTCGCGGTGGCCTACGATGTATCGGCCAATGCTGCTATTCTCCCAGACAAGTCTGGTAGCAATTTGCCAACTCTAAGGGGATGGAAGGCTTGGTGGGCCATGGGCGTGGAGATCGCTTCCACGTTTGTGTCGCAGTGGCTCCTCCAACCACTGCACCACACGACAGCCTCTATATATATATATATATATATATATATATATATATATATATATATATATATATATATATATATATACATATATATAATTCCTCAGGCGATCAGTGGTAGGTTTTCGTGGCACTGTTGTAAATCAAAAAATTTTCAGTCATCTCACCGGGTGTTTGGAAGACGCCGTTAAAGAACACAAAGATTGAAATAAACCATGACGTCTACCACCTTCGCGGCAATGTTAACTGAGCTCATACGTTTACTACAATTATCGTGACCCACAGACAACTGCCATTATGTTCATGCATTTCAAGCTGTACAGAGAAGTTATAAAATAATATGCTAAAAAGATATGAGTAAGCATTTCGACTGAAACCATAGAAGTTAGAAAAAAGCACACAACGCTCTCGCCATATTCTTGCCCTTAAATCTAGAAATCAAACCAGATCATTAGCAACTTTTACTGCAGTCTCTACGACAGTCCTGTCCATCTGCTTCAATGCCATCTCGTGAAAGGCCAGTTCTCATAAATAGCTAACTAGGCTTTCCAAATGTTTCTATCAGAATGCAAGATTTATAAAAAGCGAAAAACCATAATGAGAGGATGTTGCACAAGAACGGAGGGTTGCACAACATCACTTTATGAGTTAAGATAAGAACCATCAATTAACGCACTCCTGCCAACGTAACATAGGCTTTAACATCCCAGTATAAAAGATTGGATTTCTGGATGTGATACAGTCGCCGAACATCTTATTTATTGTCTCTCTATTGACGAATGTTCTCTTGCGAAGAACTGTTCAGACATTTGAAGTACAAGAAGAACGAAGCACACGCATGGTGTGGTGGTGAACACGTTAGCCCCTGGACAGGGTAAGTAAGGAGGTTCGATTCCGCCTCAAATACCTACGGAGCGGAGTTTTGCAAATATCTCCATCGTTGTAATTGGACTCACATCACAGCCCGCCATGAAAAAGAATAGGCAGTAAGTGAAAAGTAATTACATTTGAAGTAAAAGATCGTTGGTGATAAGATTGTGAACAAATCCATTATATGAAATATATTTCCAAATGGATCTCAACAATTTGAAACCAGAGTTCGCCAATTGAATCTTTTCGAAATTACTCCAGAGACAAAAATTTAAGACAATATGCTCAAATTAGGTATATTATAGCAAACTTGCTATTTCGGTTTCGGCAAACGGTTTGCCGCCTCATCATGGATGGGAGGTGTTCCTGGGTGCCGGACTGCGATGTACAGCGGGAGGATTCGTCCACCCGTCAGGGTCTCCCCAAACTGAAAAGGAGTCCGGCGTTTCCATCAGGAAGCCTAGCTAAGAGTAAACCAATACCAGGATCCACCACCGTCCTGGTATCAAAGTCGCATGGTGGCAAATCTCTTCTGATCCACAAGAGTTGCGACTGCCTCTGGTGGTGACGACCTGGGGCAGACTTTGGCCAGGCTGACCTCGGGACTCCACGGAACCACAATGGCTCAACCAGCAAATCTCGAAAAATGGTGATTAGCTGGAGCCCGCACAACCATGTGAGGATGGGCCCTTCTGAGTATCAAGTATAGAGAACTCGCCTTTTCGTATTTCAATTGAAGGCATTGTATAAGCAAGCAGAGAAATGGATCCATTCGAGAGATATGGTCCGGATCATCTCGGTTGAAGTGCTTCCCTCTTATTAAAGCGCCCAATAGCTGTAGGGCAAATTCCAAGAATATGTGGGAACGACTCTTCAGAGGTGGTTTTTCAAGTGCTCCTATTCGTCTGGGCTCCTTAAATGTTAAAAAATTGACAAGCTGCGGACCTTTGAAACTTTTCTCCACGATGTTACCCATAAAAAGCTCGATTACAAATTACAAGCGGAATAATACAGGAATATCTCAACCATATAGCCCTCGTTGACGTGAAATGATCTCAATCATAAGCAAATTAAGCAAGGGGTCCGAACAAATTCATTTTCGTAAGATCAGCGAAAAAAACGATTGCATGGAGAAGCGGCCTACCGGTGGTAGAAGGAGGCAACTTTTTGGTCTCTCTATATTCTCCACCACTTCAGGCTTGCTAACAGAAACCATTTTCACTTTCTCAATATTTGCTACGAGCATTTGGTGAATCAGAATGAGCTGTGAAGTCGGGGCGAAGCCTAGAACACCATTTTTGTAAGAAGTGCGAAGAGCTGAAGATATGTATCGGACACCAATATACAATGTCGAAATTGACCCAACCTTCGTTATCTTTTAGTCCATTTGCAAACATGGAAAGTAAATTCCTTGCACGCGAAATCATTTTAGAAGATGTCAGCGAGTCCATGGTGCCTCTGAAACCTTCTGATACATACCGACATGGAAGCTCCCCATCGAGAGAAAAAAAGTGCTCTACCACGATAAACACGAACTCAAAACGCTTCAGCAGAACAACGACGGCAGACGACGAGACAAAGCGTCCGAGTAACAGTAACGTCCCTGGTGCGCGGTTTTTCTTTGCTTCGATTACTTCTGCCTTTATTTCTCCAACCTCTTTTTCTTCAGATATGTTCCCAAACTGCTCTTGAACAATTATCTGAAAGCGTCCAATATCTAAAAATGAAAGGAAAGGTTTTTGTAGTGTCGTTCCATCCAGAACAAACAAAATGTCGCTAAATTTTAGGCTGTACAAGAAGAAAATTTCAAATTTCCGAAAACACTAAAAGTTCTTTGTAAATTCAAATCTTCGTGATGCAGTACCCTAGCGCAAGCTTACTTTCATATTTCCACCATAGTATTGCTAAATACAAAAGATGGCACATCAACTATTACGCTGACAAGTGTCCCTATTTCGTTTAAAATTCCTTAACGCATTTAAAAACTCTATGCCAGATTATAGCTGCCAAATCTTCCGCTCAACATGTCATAACAATAAAACCATGGTTTATCGATAAAACTAAACAGGGCTTTTACAAATCTCTATTGTGGCTAAGCGCCTGCCTTAAAGAAGGAGAAGACACCGCGTAAAAGACATCTGGCGAAATTTCTTTTGCGCCTTCGACTTCGTAAACGCTGCCATGATTCGAGCCAAGTGTCTAAAGTGTCCTATCCTCTCTATCCTATAGTATTCTCTCTTCGTTTTCCTCCTTTCTTCGACCTCTTTCTTTCTTTCTTTCTTCCTTTCTATACGTTCTTTTCTACACCTTCCTATCTATTATCAATATATCCATGGCATATGTAGTCACATCGATTCGATTCGAGTGGGGTGGAAGACCGTGTCAACAAAATATTCTCCGATACCACCACAAAACTGCCGTTACACTTTCGTTTCCGGACGGGATATTCAGTTACTACTCGAAAGAAGGCTGTCCTTTCAACAAGCAGACATCATGCATTACCTACTTGCTCGACAGATTACATGACACAATTCAAAAACGATTTTCAGCATATGTAATAGGACTTGCCTACTTTGTACTGCAAAGCACAGCTCCATACTTCTAGCACAAGATGGTAATCATTACAGAACCTCATTAATAATCTTTACAATATTTTAATGACAATATTGACTGGAAATCTTTGACAATTCAATACCATCATTAATGCTATTATTATTATTACCATTATTAGCAGTAATTATAGCCATAACTAGTATTTCTGACTGACAGAACGTACATCTAATACATCATCCAGGCAAGCGTCAAGGTCTCCACTGTTCAAGAATTGTTGCATTGCTGCAATAAGAGTGTGCACTGTGTAGATCATTACGTGAAGCTGGAATCCGTGATTACGTAGTAGTAGAATAAATGACTATGAAGGCAATGCGCTTATAAATTGGAACACCTAAAACGTTCAATTCAAGCAGAATCTGGAAGCTCAAAGCATCAAACCGAGTCTATTTGAATTCTTGAACAATGTTAATTTACAAGCAGCGAAACAACAACATACTACGATATATTCTTGGATTATTAATGTAAAATTGTTGTTCAGCCATCAAGGATTATTCACTTTTTGGCTTAATAATCCAAGAAGTACTGATTATTTATGCCGAGCTCAAACGGAAGTCGATCTTTATAGATAATATACTATCCTACCTGGAATCCCTTTCGTCATTATTAGTTTCATTTCCTTGATTATCACCGGTAAATATCGTGGTCCAAGGCTTTCGCACACCTGTACGACGACTTTTCGAGCTGTATCACGTACGTCTATTGATCGCGACATCATCAAAAAGCACAACTTCAGAATTACTCTAAAAGTCGAAAACTATTTTAAAGGTCATCCACTACTATTGACGGATTAGTGCTAAAGATGGTTTAAAAATACTGTTTAAAGGAAAATAAGAGATGATATGATAAGTAGAAAACAAAAAGGAGTTCCCATCTTTCAAACTGACTTGGTTAGAACCACAATGACACAATGTTGACTTTTTATTTACTGCTTATTATTATTCTTCACGGTAAGGTATTATGTGAAATACCACCACTATGATGTTCAGATATTTGCGAAAAACTTGGACCCCATCCCGAATCGAAGCAGCGATTACCCTTTCTCAGGACTCACTTATTATCCACTGCACCACTGAGGCCCTTGTTTTCTTTCTCTAAGCCAGTTTTCTATTTAACGATGCCATCAGCAACCAATCGTCAGCGGGAATGATCTAGGGAGCATATATCGGCACTGAACCCAGTTAAGTCGAGGATGTAGTCGAAATCACAATGTTAGCATTTTATTTACTCAAGGCAAGCGAAGCAATTTATATGCGGTTAGTTGTTTAGAGACAGAGGCGATTTTCAGTGGTTTGCTCCTGTAATGATTAAGGATTAAATGGGCGCGTGTGGCGCAGTGGTTGGAGGCAGAGGCGCCCTGCAACACACACGTGGAATCGATCTCTGCGTCCATGGGCTACCAAGCCTTCCATCCCATCGGGGTCAGAGAAAAACTGGTACCAGATTGTCTGCGAGGATAGCTAGCACTGGCTCGATACATCGGTAAGGCTACCGCGATTCACTTTTAAAGGCCAGATATGTCATTCAATCAGCTCCAAATGATATTTAATAGAGTTGAATGCATAGACAGGCGTCCCTCAGGGATTGATCAACGCCAAGAACTTTATTCTTTATCTTTTTTAAGGATCATGGATTGTCGTCACATTGGCACCATTACAGTAGAAGACTGGCTCAGAGAAAAGCAGAAAAAGTGGCTCCAGTGGTACTGTGCGTAAATGATATCCGCGTGCAATCGCTGTCGATCTGGCTAGAGGTCCAAGTTTTGCAAATATAATAATACAGCGATTTTTTTCCCGCATCTCCGGTGCTAATTTTTCTGATGCCAAGAGGAATTATGAGAGGTATTGTGAGTCCGGAGCGGTATCGAACCAGGACCGTGTTTCGCGTGATCATCGGCATCACTACTGATGTGCAATCCCGTGTACATTCATGATGAAAAGAAAGTCCTCTAGCAGTATCCGAAGCTTGACGTGAAGTTGGAAGGTCAAAGTGGATGACGGATGGGAGGAAATGAAATTAATATATAATAAGACAGTTAATAATCAATAATCATGTAGTCTGAGACACTGGCTAGGATACTACCAAGATCTGACATTATAGAGAGAATATTCTCCATGAATATTTTCTACCTTGTCATATCACTGTGTTCTTTACACTTAGTATGCATTGTACTTAACCATATTTTATGCAATCAGCTGCACCACAAAACCATTCCTGCTAACAGTCGTTCTCAACCGCTGTGTAGACCGAGAGGAGGATGA
Source organism: Angiostrongylus vasorum (assembly GCA_018806985.1). Classification (NCBI taxonomy): domain Eukaryota; kingdom Metazoa; phylum Nematoda; class Chromadorea; order Rhabditida; family Metastrongylidae; genus Angiostrongylus; species Angiostrongylus vasorum. The sequence goes on from JADANN010000370.1 coordinate 703,618, forward strand.
GCACTGTGCCTATCTCTTTACTAAATGAATATCTCGTCCTCTTTATCGTTGCACTTTGTTTGTGTGTGTAGCAATCCTCAGCCAAGTTTAGATTCGAAAGTGGCATATGATCAGTCCATCACCGAACCATATAAAACAACAAGCACAGATTTGTGGATGCATAGTAATACCTTATTTCCTCTCGCATGTTTCGTACTTGACGACGTAGATTCTTGTCATTGTTAGTGTCCCGTCGTCCTCTCTATAGTTTCTCTATTCAAGGATTACGTTAGTGAAATACAACAACAACGATGCTGGAGATGACGGGTGATTACTGATGGCATTGATCGATAGAAAACTAGCTGAGAGACAGACGAAACGAAGGACTGTGGTAGTGGTGAGCAAGTTAGCTCACGGAAAGAGTAATAGCGCGTTCTGTTCCTCAACGCAGACTCCTGCGGTACGGAGTCTTTGCAAATATCTCAGCATCATTGTGGATGATGAGATATTTGCTGAAAGCAGCATTAGATAGAAAACTGGCTGAGAGACACACAAAGCAAGGGCCTCAGTGGCGCAGTGTGCAATATGCGAGCCCCCGGAAAGGGTAATCATGGCTCAACCTCGCCCGAGGTCCAAGTTCTGCGAATATGTCAGCATCGTTGTGGTTCTATTTTACATCATACCCTGTAGTGAAAAACTGTAGTGGGCAGCAAATAAAAGGTTAACATTGTGGTCAAGTTAGTGTTTATATTTCTTACGCTTGAGGTCTTATTATTGCAGAAATCACCGTTATTGTATTGTTATTGCTGCATATAAACGGTTTAACTACTCAAGTTTGAAATCCAACAATGCGACAAAAAACGAAACGACCCGCGTGGCGGGATCTAACACACACCATTGCTATTTCACCTTACACTAACCAATTTTTTTGCCATTCGCAGTGTTATTAAGATAATTCCACCTCATCGCAATTTCCTATAATTAACTAAGTGTATACATCAACTATAAAACCACAACATTAATCAACAGCTTGGATTCACAAGTGCGTTAAACTTTCCCGCAGCTGAACATACTCATAAAATCACCATTTAATATACAACACCAAATAACTCTATTCATTATTCTACCAATATATTACTGACAGCATTGCCGTAGTAATCGTTTTTGTTGCAAGTTTTTCGTTCTCATAGGTCGATATCAAAAGATTTGTAACAAGTTCTCATTCTTTTCTCATCAACAAAAATAATAACTTTTCCTATGTCTCCATAATAAATGAATGTTGAACCATGTCGAGTTTTTAACATCTACACGATATTGTACTTTTTAACCACAACAATGCTGAGATATTCACAAAACTTGGACTCTGGAGCAGATAAACTACGATTTCCCTTTCCGGTGGCTCGTGCATTACACGCTGCGCCACGCAAACCCTTGCTCAGCGTTTCTCTTAGCTAGTTTTCTACCTAACGCTGCTATCAGCAATGACCTGTCAGCGGGATTGCTCTGGAGAGCACATATCGGCAATGAACCCAGTTAAGCTGGGGCTTTGCGAATATCTCAGCATCGTAGTGGTGGTAATTCACATCATACCCTGCCGTGAAAAACTGTAATAGACAGAAAATAAAATGTTAACGGTGGACTTTTAGTCAGTATGATAAACTGGTTTTGATCTTTCTGTTCCTTTCTTTGGCGACATCAAAAATCACATTTATAAAACAGTAAATCCCAACACTGAAATGCACAGTCGCAAATGTATCACATTGTCGGCTGTAAATCAGTATGTGTAGCGTAAAAGGAACTCACCCATGAAGATACTGCCGACTAATACTTTCCGGCAATTTTCGAAGGAGCTTTACAATTGCTAGAGCAACTGGAGCTCGTCGAATATCGTCGTCTCTAGTGTACTGCTTAGTAGTTGCTGTGCGAGCTTTACGATGAACACTTAGTGCGGCAGACTACAAACATATTCGTTATTTTAAAAGAAGAATCTGCTCATTTATTAACAAGTGCATTTCTCTTGCTATTTTTGGTATGTTCTTATCACTGTATTCTCAACAGTTAGGAAATGAAAAACAAAAACAATACGAGGAACCTGAGAAGACACAATTTATAGGTTTTCTTTCGCTCGTTCGAAGAAAGAAGACTCTTTCATAGATTCAGAAAAATAAGTTGGATATATACCAGTGTCTCAAGAGAAATGACATGTAATGGACTTCTCGTGGAAGCGGACACATGCTAACACAGAATAATGGTAATGAGGTGAAATATGATTCATATAATAGATAAGTCATGTATCTAAATGCAGAGAGTTTAGATAAACATACATTTCCATTTATGCAGTTCGTCAGCTTTGGTAGCATATCGCGAACTAGCTTATCACGAACAACAAAACGCTTATCCATTTCCTCACCGTCGGTAGTCTCGTCAACTCCAGCTACTTCATAATGGAAGGCATCGACTATAGACACAATAGCTCTAAGAAAGAGAAATTTAGGTTTACATGTAAACAAAAGACTGCCAGAGTAATTTAAAGAGGAAGATGGCATTCATTAAACTCTTGTATTTGTGAAACTGTAGTGCAGTTGTATTACTGTACAAACTCTTTAGGGAAAAAAAAGTACTATTGCATCTATTGAACTTATAAAGGTTGAGGCTAGAATAAAAAATTAAGTATGAAACAACTCGTATCACTACAATTTTCGCTACAGTTCGGTAATACAACTCCACTTCACTCTTATTCATCGTTATTGAAGCGAGGAAAACTTGTGACGCTGATAAATAAGGGAATACTTAACTCACGACTCATTGTATGAGGCAGGTCCAGTTTTACGGCTTAGTCGTACTTTTATATTACCAGTTAGAACAATACGAAGGTTATCGCAAAAGGAAGCTTCAGTATCAAGCAAAAAAATACCTTATTATAGCTTTATGATTCCCTTCCGGTTCATCCAAACGCTTCAACCATAAATCCAAGCATGACGCATATTTCAGCCAGGGTGCGATCCCCATAGTATATTTGAGAAGGCGAAGACATTCATCAGATAACGCTGAAAGTTTGCTTTCCGTGTCTCCAAGGTACGGATGTATAATAGGGATGAGATATTTGTTTAGAACCTTGAATTCAATAACCACCTTGCCACTACTAAGCTCCTCAGTGAGACGATGAACAGCACGCTGACGCCGATGGAGCTGAATGTGAATCATATTGGCGAAAAAATCGAGGTCTTCATCAGGATTTCGTATCTGTCGCAATTGTTTTAAGTGAACATGATCCGGGAAGCAATCAGTGAGACGTGCAAGACATCTGATGCTCTCCTCTCGAACAATCTCGCTCGGGGATCTCATCCCGCATAAAAGCACATGAATAATATCTGCATTGACAAAGCCGATCTTTTCACTTTGTTCAAATGAACTCCTAGAGACGTATTCAATAAGCACTCGAAGACTTGAAGCAGATGATGCGCGCAAAGAAAAATCTTTCGTTGTCTTTAATGTATTATAATGCGCATGAAGAAATATTCTTAGCACACCAAGATCAACAGCAGCATCTGCATTCAATGTATTATTCAGCCGAGAATAAGCGGAGTGACGTCGATTATGATCTGGCTCATCGATACGCGAACGATCCCAGCTTTCCAAATCAGATACAATAGATATATGATCACGGATGTCTTCGGGTACATTTCGATGCAATGTTAGCACTTCACATATGCGAACTAAAGCTTGCCGAGAAAGCCGACCTTCCATTTTGGAAAATAAAGGACCGAGACGCCTGAAATTTCGATATTTTGAGATACTAAGTTCCATCTTTAATGACGGTTGTTAATCATGAACAAACCCTTATAGTAAGCCATTTCCAATACATTTTAACTTAGTCTGTTGCCTAGTTTCGATCTCTTAGCTGCCGCAACTAATTCACAGCTAATTTTTTTTGTACATTTGAGTTATGCAATCTTGCCTAATCTTGAATGTTCTATCGCTCTCCTCCGTTTTCTTGCTTTGTCGACACAGTCCTCGCCTATGTATTACTCTGTGTGGCTGCTATCCAACAACTAATTGGCATACATACGACGAAAACAAATTTACTTGTTAAGTTTTATCTGCTAGGATTACGGAAGTGTTCGGCTGAGTAGATCGCATGTCAATTCCACCTTTCCAGGCTCTTAAGAAGACAAACCCGCCGAAACGTCGGCTATTGTATCATAATAAATTCTATAATACCAACCTCGTATCTGCTTATTGAAGAAAACACCGAATTATCAATCAATGCTGATGTTAATACAAAGCTGGTCTTGAATTACTGAATTATTATGACATTATCCGTCATCGCATTTACTGTGTAGAACCCAGCGCTTCCTGCATTCGATTCATTCTTTTTGGCATTCACAGTCCACAAAGATCTTCAGAAATCTAGTTGGTTGTTTCGGCTGCTGCTTCAGAACTTGTTTTTTTCCCTTTTTTAACGAATATCGTAGAATGTTGGTCGAGTGGATTCTCCTTACAATTTCGGGTAACCCGAGCTAAGGCGTTCCCACGCTATGTCAGTGATAAAGGAGGATAGAAAATAAAGCATTCAGCGTTTATAATACTTCAGAGATTCACCATATATGCGGTTCCTACCTTCCTAAGCAAGTTTAGTAGCAACGTTCCAACTTTATAGTGCTGGAAGTTTTATTTAACCTGGGGTAGGAAGTTGAACCAACGACCACGTATGTATGACGGAGCACCTCTCACCAATTAGCTTCACGTGCCCGCAAGTCAAGTGAACTACTAAAGGGAACGCACATGATTAAGAAATTTCAAACATACAGTTTACGAAAGCATATCGATAAACACACACTATGTGGACGACTTTCTTACCTCCCAGATACAGTCAGTAATTTTGCTGACGGGTATTTTTATAATACAACTATAGAAGTGTCCACAATGCTTTGCCACCTTATATCCCTGGCAAATTAACTAAATGTCGTATCTTACTGTGTAAACTGCACTAGACCTGACAATAAAACTCGTCCAAAAAAACAGATGTTTTGCAAATTATTAGGTAGGTAAAAGGATTTCTGATCCAACCCCGATTGAATACAAGAAGTACACAGAAAACCTCTGAGCAGCAAAGTAAATATGAAGGGAGAAAGAGCTGATATAAAATCACACTTCCTGATATGCCTCAGTTATTGTAAATTAACACACATTAGGCTTTAAGTGTCGACAATCACCGAGTATAACAATAGTCTGCTCATAGTTGAATTTGTTTAATTTTTGCGACAAATCAACAACTCATGAATAAAACCCCGGGTGTCACAGTGGTTAGAGAAGCACTATGCGACACCCAAAGTCTTTCCTTGTTCGATCACGCGACCTGGGCTAGCCAATCTCCCACTACTGTGGGGTCGGCAAATTGTTACCAGATTTGCAAAAGAGAATAAAAACACGGACTCGATCCATTGCTATGCTCCCGCAAGTCATTTTATAGGTTAAAGGTGCGTCCAATCGTCTCTATGATGTTTAATTGAATCGAATGCTTAGTATCTCTCCCAGGGAATGATGAATGCCGGACGCATTATCCTTTGTTCTTTCAATACCCTTACAGACGCCTGAGTAAGAAGATTCAACGCACTGATTCCGTATAAACAAGCTTAGCAATATTATAGCACATTCGACAAATTACTTGGAACGAGATTTAGTCTAGTGAGTTTATCTGAGTACTGTAGTGCTCCACGTCAGGGACGACTTAATAAACTACTAAAACGTAGAGAATGCAAAAGGAAAACTCACCTGATGAATTCACTTGGGTCAACAACTTTTCCCATCAAAGAAGCAACGACATTGAGCAGTTTATTTAATGTGGACTCCTTTGGCAATTTTTTTTCTAGATGACTCAGAACAGTGCAAATTATGTCTCGAGCGTAGGCTTCATCAAGCCAGTATTCAGATAACCTTAAAAAGAGATAATCTATGCAAAACCGAAGGATCTCCGAAACAGATGTAGAGAGCATAATGAGATTAAAACGATACAAAAAAAATTACCGACAGAGCAATTCAATGTCGGTCATATCAAATTTTTTTTCCGATGCTTTCACGGAATTGGAAAGAAACTGTACCACTGGATTGACATACTCCACTACTAATGCTGTTCCGTAATTTGCACCTTTTTGCAACGGTATGTCTTCGTACTCGCACTGAGAATATGTCATTGCCTCGTCAGCCAAGGTGAGAAGATTCAGAAGTGCTTTCCTGATTACGTTAGACATATGGCGCGTTAGACCAGGCCACAGTAATGGTGAAACAAGGAGCTGCATAAGTGCCCCGTTGTGAGAATGCCACTCGAAGTGAAGAGCTAACACATGATAATGCCTTAAATAAGCAATGACTGAACAAAAAAAATTAATAGCAATGATTGCTACCATAAATAATCCTCATAGACTGATCCTTCAATACATTAGCAGTGTTTTTAACAGCTCCATGTATGAACGCAGCATTTCGGCAACTACATGATCGTAATACATAATTGAGAAGCTTAAGAAATTGGCAAGATGATCGAAGTTAGTTAAGAATGACCGAAAAACGAAACTTTGCGACAAGTTACCTTAAAACGATGAGCTTAACTCATCAAAAACAATAATGGACTTTATTCAATAACTCCAAAAAAAGCCTCCATTTTTAAAAATACCAGCATAATAAGCTAATTAAATCTCGGTCAACTGAGGCCTCCAAATTGTGGAATGGTTGTGATAACTAACAGTAATTACAACGTATGCATACCAGGAGTGGAAACTTCGGGCAAGAAGATAAAACAAACACGCCGCCGGAGACATGGAGACAAAAGGTGCGTGCTAGTAGCCGTTTACGACAATGGAGAAATTCCTCCTCGAAGAATATGAAAGGAGAACGCAGATCAGTTGACAAAGTTGCTATTTCCATCAACATACAACTGCTTGTAGAAATAAAGTCCTCTGAAGTAACGACCCCAATCAGACATTAATAAGTGGGCAGTGAAAGTGTCTTTTTCTGCAAAACAAGAGGTATTTATGTGCAAGAAATTATATGTAGGAAGTTTGTCAGGCTAGACTTTGTAAGATTTCATATGTAAGAAATGTGAGAAATTCCACAGAAATTGTTAGACATAGAAGCAAGATTATCATCAAGCATTATTCACCTATCAACCAGAAGCATTATCATCAACACCAAAGTTGATTACGGCAGAGCTTCTTAAGTATTTCATTACTAGAACATTTGAAATAAAACAGGGCAAACAACGAAAGGCAATTTGAGTTCATCAGCAGCAATACTATACTTGTCAACTCACAGTACCGGGAGCACTTTCACGACAATAAGAGCAACAATCCTTCGGCAGCTTAATGAGACCGATTACAGTTGACTGGGACTTAAAAAGTCGTATAAAGGACAAATGATAACAAGACGCAAATTTGATCACAGTCACAAAACGATTTACGACGTCTTTTAATTAAAAAAAAGAAAGGAAAATAAAGACAATGCTATTCACAACAGCTATGGTAGTAATTCCACAAGCCTGGTAAGTGAAATAAAGGACCAATACTCTTCGCGTCGTCAGTTAGTTCGTAACCACCTATGTGACCGCCAATCCGCCAATGTGGAACACAGAACTGCGCAATTTGTCTTTATGGCAGGGGCGATGACTGCGGGAGTTCAGGTACGATATACCTGATCTCTTGTAGTATTTACGGAGATAAATATACTAGTGAAACTGCTAGACCATTATATATCAGAATAAAAGAGCACCTAGATGGTAAACAAAAAATACGTAAGACACGCCACTAGGGACGCATCACCATCTGTATCACCTGTAGTCCTGTCGATCGTCGAGTGATTCGAGGAGGCACCAGAAAATCTTCCATTTTTCCCTTTGCGTGCACGAGTAGCCCAGTGGGTTCTGCTCGCTCTTGGGACTGTCGAGTATCAAATTTTTCTTCTAGGCTCCTCGTGAAGAACTCTGACCATCGGATCGGTGGTCTTCCCTGCAGTACGTTTAACATCCCAAGGAATCCAGTCACTAACGGATCTTGTCGATCGGTTGTCATTCATACGCATTACGTGTCCGGTCCACCTTATCTTCGATTGTTTGGCGTACAGAATTGCATCTTTAATTTTTTGATCGTTGACGCACGTCGGAGCTTCGGATCCCTTCTCTTACTTGTGCGAAACGGGATACTCCTAGCACCGCCCTTTCGACTGCGCATTCGATAACGCCGAGTGATCTTTCATCCTGCTTACGCAGCGACCAGGTTTCTGAAGCATACTTTAGAGCAGGAAGTACCGTTTAGCCGAAAAGCCGGGCGCAGATTCGGCCATTTCTTATCCTCTTCACTACACCCCCGATGCTCCTGAAAGCCCTCCAGGCCACTGGTTTCCTTCACCTCAGCTCTGGACCTGAGTCGTTCATCATAGTGATTTCCCGACCTAAATAGGCATTACTGGAGCATTCGAAGATATTCGTTCCGTTGGGCGTTAATGTGGCATACGAAACCAAGCCGTTACCCTTACACATCGTTTTTGTGAGATTTAGTCCAAAACCAATTTTTTCCACAGTCTTTATCAAAGTCAACATTCGTTCTGCTTGGCTAATGTTTGGTGTTGTAAGGACGATGCCATCAGCAGAGCGAAGATGATGTAAATGCCGATCATGGAATTTCACTCCCATATTATCCCATTCCAATGTTCGCATGACGTCCTGGATGGTGGCGGTAAATAATTTTGGCAAGATGCTTTGGCCTCCCCTAACTCCTCTTTTTGCGTCAATGTTAATATCGTTGTAGAACGGTGATATCTTGATTGTGAAGTTTGTGTATAGCTCACGAAGAATCGTTATCTACTGAGTAGGGAGTCCTTGACTATCAAGGTCTTCGATTACAGCTCCTATCTCAATTGAATCAAAGGCCTTCTCTAAATCGATGAAAGTGAGAGCAATCTTTCGCACTCTTGCGATATTTCAATGAGCCTTGTCAGCGTGTAAATGTGGACCATCGTACTAAATCCTTATCGACACCCTGCTTGCTCACATGGCTGTTCTTCGTTCAGTGTTCTGTCAGTCCTGTTTAGGATGACTCGAGTGAAAATTTTGTGGACGACAGACAGCAAGCAGATTGGGCGATAGTTGTCGATATTGTGTAGGTCACTCTTCTTGAACAATAACACGGTCTTGCTGGTCCTCCGCTGAGTAGGGACCTTGCATTCGGACAGCCAACGTGTGAAGAGCCGAGCCAGTGTCTGTTTACGAGGATTGACGGAAGGTTCTTCAGGTGTTCTGGTCTTATCCTGTCCGGACCTGGTGGTGTTCGATTTTTTCCCTATGAAATGACATGTCGGATTTCGGAAGGAAGAACCGGTCGTACAACATATCTATCCTTCGTTATTTCATATGACGGAATGTGGAAGTGGCTATCGAAGAGATCTGAGTAGTATACGTGAATGATTTTTTCCATTGTCTTTCTGGACACTGTAACTGTTCCGCCTGGGCGTCGGAGTGCAATCATCTTGGTCTTGTAATTGGCGAACCATCGGTGGCTTTGCGAATGCTTTTCGCAGCCGCTGCTACTTCGACCATTACTGCCGCTCTGCTCTCTTTAAAATCTTCTTTTATCATTGTCTGCATTGTTTCGCAAGCTCGGACGTTAGTTCGCGGTTGCCCGCAGCTCGTGCGATTCCATGTTGGCGTATCAGCTCGAGAGTTTCTGGAGACAGACGCCTTTGTTGACTTTCGAACTCTCAGTTTTCATAGCGCAAACATGAAGATGTTAAAGGAGCCGATCGTATTCCTCGTCGATGTTATCGACAACGGTATCTTCCCAACAGCCGACTAATGAATTGAATAAGTCCCAGATTATGGTGGTTCTAGGACTTTGGTTTTTGAATTTAGCGGCTTTTTTATCCTTTCCGCGAGAAATAGAATCTTGCGCGAAGGAGTCGGTGGTCTGATCCCGTGTAGAATTTTGGGACAACAGCGACATCGGTTAGGCGAAACCTTCTATTTACTATGATGTGGTCCATTTCATTATGGTACTCTCTATTGGAAGACTCCCACGTCCAGCGTTGAGGGTGGGGTTTCTGGAATTGCGAGCTACCATGGATGGTTTTAGTCGTCATGATAAACTCAGATAGCTGCTCACCCTGTTCGTTCCATTCTAATCCGTGGGTCCCAGTGTGACATTCTTCAGACGTTCTTCTTAATCCAGTCTTGGCGTTGAAATCTCCAAATGACCTTGAAGAATGTATGGTCTTCACTGTAGAACTTCTCCAAGTCCACATAGAACGCTTGGACTTCTTCTTCGTCGTAGTTTGATGTCGGTACGTAAACGACGAAGATTGTCAAAACCGGAATTGATCGACATCTTTTTAATCGTAAACGTCCGATTCGGGTTATTGATTGTTCGAATGAATCAATGTTCATGGGCAAACTCGTGTTGACGACAACGTCGACTCCTCTACCGTAGCGTCTTCAGAGGAACAGTTCTTCGGTGTCATAGACAGCGTTGAGTGGGTGGCGTCGTCTCGTCTCGGCCAGACCGATGGCGTCGTACGCTATCCTTCTTGCTTGCATGAGCAAGTCTTCTATCGAGGAATCGGGTGCAAGAGTCTGTGCATGTACGTACAGATCGTCACCATAGTTCTTTGAAGGCCAGGCAGCTTTCCCTTGGCCCTGAGATTTTAGCAGCCTCTCCGTAGTCGTCCTAGTCAATGCTGCGAAATTGGGGGCTCTTTCGGGGACAAGGGAATGAGGCCTCTTTTTTTTTACTGTGTTTAGCATTTTTGATACCCACGTATAGCTTGCTGGGATCTGAACGTGGGGGGCTGGATATACTCACGGGTAGCTTGCCAGGCTCTCCCCAGAGTAGACATGGAGCTTATTTGTTGGAGGCGACTCTTAACCTCCTCCCATATAGTTCCCCCGTCACTTGATTTCAGGCTTTTGGCTGCATTGACTTGTAGAATACAATCTCCATAAACTAGAACGCACCCACACATGCATGCATGAATACGCCTCGTAATATAGAAAGTATGTGCCGAATCGGCGCTTCAGAAACAGGGAGTCCATCCTCTGGACCCACCTACGTCTCAGGGAAGCAAAGGTTACTTTTGGTCCGCGATTAATCCCCCTTTCCGCCACCTCAGGACGCGCCACGTAGCCTCGTGACTAACCGGCTCGAAATCCCTCATATGAGGGAGATCCGTGGTATTGGAGACGATTTTGATACAAAACTCGCTATCCTCGCACAGGATCCCATAACAGCAACGCGCGGAATTTCTCGAGGGTTTTCGAGTAAATGCCAAGGATTCTAGAATGAATAGTGGGGAAAGATGCTCAGAGATAACACGTGATTTAGCCCCGTATCTCAGAATTGACTTTTGATGTGGGGTGGTGCAGTAGTCAACCCTATGCGACTCTAAGCGGGTGTTTTTCCTCGGTGGAAGACAGTTGAAAAACGGTGAGTTTTCGAAAGGCTGTTGATCGTGCAATTATCGTTCAGATTTTCATCTTTCTGTTTGTGCTGTTGAAGAGTTTGACTAGTAAATTACGTATCAGTGTAGCCCTCCAGGCTGTGAAGAAGGCGATACTGCCGAAACGTCAATTACTGTTGTGTTGCATGTGTTCTTTTTTGTAAGGAGGTAAACGTGTGTGCTGAATAACAACGTCGCGTTTGCTGAAAAAAGAAAACAAGATATTTATAATCCAGTGCCGAGTTAATAGAAAGTCGATCTTGGGACTGTTATAAAGGACTTGTTTCACCTGAATTCCTAGTGGCAGCTAAGCAGGTCTTGATTAACAACAGTAAATAATAGGTTATTATTATGGGGTAACCTTGCGTCCTTTTCGCGATCGAAAACATCAATGACGTGATTCAGATACGCTGGTTGTTGCCTGTTGCCTGTTGCCTGTTGCCCGTTGCTGTTGCCCGTTTCAATGGAACTATTTATCAATAGAACACTGTTTAAATAAAGTTGCTACTTCAATGTGGGATAAAACCACCGCCTTCTTCGAACAAAACCAATATTAATACAACTAAGGAGAATCCCTAAGACTCAATGGATTCCAAAAAATCGGATTTTCCTGCCTTGCTTTTCGGAAGATATCACTACCAATGTCAAAAGAATTAAATTACCACGTTTAAAACCATTAGAATAACACTACGAAAGATGAAACTTGAAAGTTTAAAGTATTAGATAGTGTAACAAAATCGAGAGAAAACCCAAAGACGTCCATTCAGCTCACTAAAGTTAAAAAGGTAACGTTGAAGGCCATCTAGGAATTTTACTCCGTTACTGTAGTATCAATTCCCTAATCTACACCCAACTCTAACACAACCCATTCATAGAAGTCGCCACCGACCACCTGACGAATCCATACCTATGCGCCTGCTAGATTGCCTCAATAGTTTTATAAGTACAGCTGAGTTGTGGTAGAGGTCCGCAAAAAGGCGGGAACTTCGCGTGTCGTCTCTACGGCGATCGGAAGAGCGAACGACCTACGAGAAGAACAAGAGAATGCAATCGAAGACGGTGCAAGAGTGCTCTTCTACGTGATGTTTGGTTGAGTTTGGAGCTCAACTAGCTGTAGTCAAAGTTGGGTAAGAGTTGTAGATCTGTAGTAGCAGGGACAAAGGCAATTCAGGAGCAAACACCTCCATGGCCTATAGTGCGAAGAAACGAAAGGGGAAGGAATATGATGAAGTCTGCATATTCCGCAAAGAACGAACGACCCAAACAATAAAACTTTTGTTTCTTTATTTCCTTCTATTTAGACGTAATATTTGAGCATTAATTAATGTGGTTCTCAATTTTAAGAAATTATTTAACATATTTGTGAGTTCATTTTTTTACCCATACGTGACCAGAAGCATTTGTAATTTTCAGTTCTGAGCAGGTTAATAATTGACATACAGGAAGTTTACATGCGGAAGATAATAAGCTGCAAGTTTTTTTTCTTATTGTGATGGGATAAACTTAGCTCATTTATAGCAGAGCATGTAACACGTACTCTCTGGTTTTTTCGTCAATACTAGCAATTCCTTTAACGAAAAAGTTGAAAGAAAGGGATTTCATCCAGCAGGATGCGGCCATGTATTCGAATGCACTGTTGTTGTAGCCACCACATTGACATCAAAATTAGATTTTCATTACCAATTCTTCGAGAAAACTTGAGTTATAATCGAATTTGAAATCAAAATTACCTTTTGGAAAAACTGTTCACAACTCTAATGCGATGAAATAAAACATTTTCTTTAAGTCCGTTAATTTTTCAATCCTTCGAATGCTCTAATTATTGAAAAATTACCAATAGCTGTCGAGAAACTAACATCGCCGTGAATATATTAAATGAGGAAATTACTTAACCCACGTTGGATAAGCACTAACTGCAGCAAGAATTTTGATCACAGACAAAGGTGCAATCACTACAGGATCAGCGTGAATACTTTTTGCCTCGGTCAAATACGGTAGCACCATATATGATAGCAAGCCTTTCAACTCCGAGTCAAAGAATGACCGTTGAGGATAAGCACCGAGGAACTGAAAGCAATAAAAAATAACACAATCCTCTTAAACTGCTATAAAGGAAAAGGATAAAGCTCTCGGCATTGTTCTATCCCTTAGCGTTGCGCCATGTATTTGACCTCACTAAGTATCGTTTGGAGGTGACTGAATGCACATCTGGCCTTATAATGACTCGCGGTGGCCTACCGATGTACCGAGCTTCTGCCACCCTCATAGAAATCTGGTACTAATCTGCCGACCCCCGGGGGATGGAAGGCTTGGTGGGCCAGGGGCGCGGGAATCGAACCCATGTGTATTGCATGGCGCCTCTGACCACTGCGCGACACGCCCCTTTTCTTGAGTGTGAGATTATACAATTCTTGGCGAGATTCTTTCGCCTTAGCTAACCCCTCTTTTGATCTCAGAAGCTAATATCGTTCTTGAATGGTGACAGATTAGTTGCAAAGTTTTGTATAGCTCGTAAAGAATTTTTATTTACTGAGTAGGGTCTCCCATGCTATGCAGGGCTTCTTTTCCTTAATACCTTGGTAACACACATAGAATGTGTACAAAGCGTGGGTAGGTAAAAAACAAAAACGAGGTTTGGCGGCGAATATAGCATTATGCAGTTGTATCAATATATGGAAACGAGATGCATATACAGGCAGAACTGCAATGTTTCCGTTCAATACGCAGATACGAGGTTGTTATTATAGAATTCATTAGGATACAATAGCTGACGTTTCGGCGCTTTCGCCTTCTTCAGAGCCTGAAAGGTCTAATTGAGGTGCGATCTACTCAGCCAAACACTTTCATAACCCTAGCAGATAAAACTTAACAAACCCTGTGTTCCTGCATCCTATGCGCGCCTAGTGGAGTGTTTTGTTTTAATTTAGATTTACCGACTAGATGTAACACCTAGTTGGTAAATCTAAATTAAAAGAACACAGCGGAGAAGATTTTGAAGTAGGAGTTACTACCCTCACGCCACGCACGAATCGAAAACATCGGCGCGCAAAACTCTTGAAGCGTTTCGGATCAATGACAAGAATTCAAAAAATGAACCGCAAGGAGGAGTGTCTTGTCATCACGCGTGACCTAGCGCCATACCTCAGGCTAATCCAATGACCTGACACAGACACAGTTATCGCCCATGTTTTACTCTGTGCGGCTGCTATCCACCAACTAACTTAAATACTTACAACAAACAAACGGTAAGTGTTTAAATGAAGCTGTTTCTTATGCGAATGCGAATTTATTTGTTAAGTTTTATCTGCTAGGGTTATGAAAGTGTTTGGCTGAGGAGATCGCATCTCAATTTGACCTTTCCAGGTTCTAACGAAGACGAAACCACCGAAACGTCAGCTATTGTATCCTAATAAATTCTAGAATAACAACCTCGTGTCTGCTTATTGAAGAAAAAACATCGAATTATCAATCAATGCCGAGGTTAACAGGAAGTCGGTCTTGGGAACTGCAATGTTTCCGATGCAACAGAACCCATGGTTTTTGGTTGACTGGTAACAGAAAATGAACCACAGCAGCAAATTCAATAGAGAGACCTTAGCAAATTTCATCTGTCAAATATTAAAACTTTTTCTCGAAAATAACATAGGCACCGTCATTCTTCAATGATTTTCAAAACTGATACTGAAGAAACTGACATGATGCATAACATTATTATTAGAAAGGAATAATAGTGAACAAAGCTGTATGTAGATGTGTACATAAACCAGTACGAGTTCGGCATCTACACAAATCCACCTCTGACTTGGTAACCTACTTCTCCAATCCGATCCGTTAAAGACATTCGAAGATCACGTAATCTTGTTGAAAGATACATAGGAATATTCGGATGCACTATTGCCGCTTTAATAGCCACAGCTGTTGCAAGTAGCAGACGAAATAACAAAGTACGCTGTTCTTCGACAATCACACAAGCAATACGTACCAGTAGATTTGATACACTCGACAGGCACCTGAACTTAAAATGTTCATCTTGTGATATCCATATCTTAAACCTGAATGCAATTTATAACAAACAAAATAAATCTATAGTTGTAAATAACTGTAATGTTATCAAACCAATGCTACTGTACATGTACAATTTTTTCCAGCTTAATTCAGACAGTTGAGTTTGAACAAGATAACAATGTAGTGCTATAAAACCAAAGGTGTTTTGAACCATAACTGCTATTTTTGTTTCGTGTGAGGTCATGAAGATGAACAAAGAAAAAAAAACAGAGCAACAGAAAAGTGCTGAGACGTGAGCAAAACTCGGAACCTCAGTTGGTTGATAACACGGGTTCGAAGTACAACTGAAGTCCCGAGTTTTGCTTTACATCCTACCTGTCACCAGAAAAGGCTAGCAGTAAATAAGGTTAAAACATAGATCAGAAGAGTTCACTTACTTTACAAGCATCAGCACTAGAAAAAGATCATTCTAAAAGATAAAGCTAGAGATTATTTCCCCCCAAAATCTAATGCAGTTTCTCCAATGCTTTTAAAGATACAGAGTTAAAAAAAAGACTATAAAAGCCTGATAAACGTCAACCATAATGAACGTGTAACATGTTTTCCAATAACCATCTCCATATCTTAATATTACAACTTATTCGAAACACATTTGTTGATAAGAAGGATCCACACATTCACGAACTCACTGCTCTTTTTGAAAAGTGTAGATAGTTCTTCAATAATAAGTTCACTTAAGGCTTTCAAACTTGTTAAAATTATTTAAGAAAGAAAAATGAAAATGCTTCCATGTGAATTCTGTTCGGTTGGTCTCCATGCGACATGCTCAGTGGAAGGCTCATAGAAAGCGGTGAGTTTGCAAAGAAGTTAGTTTGTGTTTTCAATGTGATTGAAATCTTGGTTTAGCGTTTTCTCTGTTTGGTTATGGAGGTGTTTGGCCGAATAGATTGCTGTCAACTTGACCTTTCCAGGCTCTGAGGAAGGCGAAATCCGCCGAAACGAAACGTCAGCTTGTTCGTGAATAAAGAATAAAAAATAACACCTCGTGTTTACTCAACATGAATACAAAGAAAAGTGAATCTACCGATCTGCGAGTATAATTTTTCGAAGCCGTCAGATCGGATTTTTCGAAATTATGAACGTAGTCTCCGGAACTGCAGACAACAACGATACAGTCCACTGCGTTCTACTACTGAACGAAATTACGGTTGTTTACCCGTGTTGTGGTCGTTGGTGGATACCGCAAATCAGATTCGACTTCCATTTTACCTTGTTGTTCATCAATCAAATATAACAATATAAAACTAGAAATTCTATTTTTGATTTAGGACGAAACCAATAAATAGCGAGGATCTAAAAACTGTCTCAGAAATAGTTTTAAAAGCGATTGACGACTAAACAGTATCTAGGAGAGAATTTCAAGAATTCTTATATCCACTGAATTTGAATAGGGGAAATCCGAGATAAATCACATCTCAACGGCACGATGTATGCACGACCTTCCTGCCCACCTCACTATTACAATTCGTTAACAATAGATGGGCGGCAACTTGCGACAGCCAATCTCCTCTACTCGAGGTCTTTCACTTACGCTCCTAATGCCATTTCGTTAAACAAACATTCTCTCCCATTCATACTCCTCGTCAAGTCAATTAATCAGTATTTTCCTAAGTTGCTTAAATGAATACCATCTTATTTCCGACGGTCTCTTCCCGAACAGTTCAAGCCGGAAAAATCACATATGTTAAGCCACTTGTTAGTACTAAATCATTTGTGTTGTTACTTGTGGTATAGTTAAGCACT
The DNA here is from genome assembly GCA_018806985.1 of Angiostrongylus vasorum. NCBI lineage: Eukaryota > Metazoa > Nematoda > Chromadorea > Rhabditida > Metastrongylidae > Angiostrongylus > Angiostrongylus vasorum. The sequence goes on from JADANN010000370.1 coordinate 720,880, forward strand.
TCATATTATATTTATTCATCACCACTGCTTCCTCTACGAAACTGATGCAGGCTATTTTTTTACACGACCCGATATCACACATTGTGCGTATCACAGAACATTCCCGCATTCGACTTATTTCCTCACATTCATCATCTATGAAGGTATGCGAACTTTTGCGTGAGCGTTCGGCTGGTGCTTGAGGATTTTCGTGTTCATTATGAATCTCGTTAAATGCTGGTCGAGTGGATTCTCCTCGGAACCTCGAGATGGTCAAGTTAGGACATCGCCACACGGATGAGCCAGTTGATCCAAGACAAGTACGGTAGGAATTTTCCGACCAGGGAGGGATTGGATGTCTGATAGGCCTCGAAGGAGGTGAAGCAGCACCTTGCTCATAATGGACAGTATCACTACCAATGCTCTACCCGCTCATGGCCTGAGATATGAAAAAAGAAGCTATGGAGAAATATACTGCACAATTTAAGCACCTACCAATGTTTGGTAGATAGAATTCTTGTAGACTATAATAATACCGACAAGAAGAACGTAAAACTTCAAAGTGACCTGGCTACATAAAATTTGATTAACATTTATAATTAATATATAATATATTCTACCTTTTTTTGAATGCCTAGCGATTCGAGTAGAAAAAATTAGTGGTTTTCAAATACGCGGCAAAAAATAAAACAATAAAAACAAATAAGCGAAAAAAACCTAACAATTAGGGAAACTCGTACTCATTATGAACACCAGGAGTGTGCGTTGGTTTCCACAAGCCTTTAGTCTACCCCTTCATTGTTAAAGACAAGTTCTTACAAAATTATCCCTACACTTTGTAAATACACTTGTTTGTTATAATTACCAAAGAGGAGAACAAACGGGAAAAGAATTTCACCCGTTCTTTTTGTTTCTTATTGGTGATGATGAAATTTTGTTGTGGGAACAAGAATTGTATCGGTGAAAGAAAATAGCATTCAACATAGTTTTTACCTGAGTCTAGATACCTTTCGAAGTAACAGATTTGGTAGTGAAAAGGACTGAGATGAAAAGGAAAAATTCTGCAATTTATTTGTTAAATGTGGACAATTTTTCCCCCGCTCTGAACAATGAAAAACATCGACAAGAGGTTGAAGGGCAACACTATTTTAGTTACCTTTTTATAACATTATTACAACTGATAAGATCTCTAGTCACGGCAAAAGAGTAGTATTCACTTCAAGGCGACTACGTTGAAAACGCGGAAACTGTGAACTCCATTTTTTAAACAGATACTAACTCATTCAGTATGACTATCATTCTTTTAATTGAAAACAAACAAATGTACAGAGAACATGTGCCAAATTCATTCTAACTACACTCTCTGGTATTTGGAAAAACACATTTCAGGCTCAGCAAAAATCGTTTTTGTAGAATCACCGTACTTCTCAAGTTCCGTATTGTAACCATGAAGAATAATTTCACTTTAGATTCCTCTGATCAAAAAGATCGCAATAACGCAAATAATTTCGGTTCCACACTAGCGAGAACTAGAATAGGTCCAGTCGCTGTTGACTCAGATAGTAAAGAAAAGAACTTTCTAGATACTTGAATTTCAAACATTTATTTCACTATTTACTAGAATTTTTCCAAGGGTTTCTTACTAGCGATCTCTTGCGTGGGATTATATAACACATCCAACATGTAAATAATTAAAAGATGTTTCTATGCATTAAACTCGCTGATGTGTTCAACGTTACTACTGTCATTTGAACCCTCATGCTTTTCCTGCATTCCATCGAAACAGTGGTGACTCTATGTGCAGTGACATGTCAGATGCGAGAACCACACAACTGCTCGTTTTACTTCCCGCTGTTTATTATTAACAATATAGATTTTAAATTATCAAGGACCAATAAAGAAAAATTTCAGCAGGAGCGCTCCTAAGAGTATGGTTTCAAGACGAGATAAACAATGTGAGAAGTGAATATGAATTTATTGCCTATATATCTTATTCTCATCAAATATATTCCAAACATTTCTTCTGCATCTGCATCGAACCTTCCGACAATGATCGGTAATGCTACACTGAAATGCAGGTTTGCATCATCACATGCTTTCATTCACATAATTCAAACCCCCTATAGTCTCATAATGTTCTCATAGTGTCAATAGACTTTTCTAATAATAAATTCCATACCTGAAAGGTCTTCCTAGTAGATTGAAAGTCTTAGGTGGTGTTGATGAGGCTTGACTTCATGTCTTTAGAACGTTCATAATTAGATAACCTAATATCAATTTAAGATTACCAAAAAGCTTAACGAGAACAGTGTATGGAATCAATGAAGATCTGATAAGAAATGGAAGTTCCACAAATAACCAGAAGATTATGATCTGGCGTTAGTACGCTCTATATAAAACAATATCAATAATACTCGTTGACTTGAAGCTACTTGTTAAATCATTTCTAATAAAAATGCCAAAGCAACCACTAACACTGTTGCATGAATGTGTGCATTAAATGTTCCAAAGATCAAAGTCGATATGCTATATACCAAATACTACATCCTTGTCCCTTTTACGCGGAAATATTCAATAACGTTGTTCCTAAAGCCCAACGAGTGAGTTACTAGTGAGAGGTCTGACGCAAAAATCCTAGCTATAAAGTCCAGAAAAAAAGATATTCCTCGGCCCAACTGAAACCAGTCACCATTTCCACAATAGGCCACAATGGGTGTAGTCTTTAAAACATTTCAGATAGGATTCCATGTGAATTCCTACACAGTGGTAGATTTAAGCGAGACCTGATGTAGAAAAACATATTTTTTCCGATAAAGACGGGATGCAGCTTCACTATGGAAATCTATGTTGAAAATTCAGATTCGCAAAAGCTTCTGACGAGGCATGGCATCGCTGCGACTGCGTTCCAGTGGGCAACGACGGATCTGTACATGTGGTCTGTCAACGACTCCTCGCTTCCACCGTGCCCTCTCTTCCCATCGTCAACTATCAACCTCAACCAACTGCTAATGTTATAGCCCTATCGATGACCGAAGGTGATCTCACATTTATTCAACAAGACGCATTTCGGATGAACGACATTCAAGCGCTTGATTTCTCTGACAATCAAATTCAGACGGTTAATGTGAACGCTTTTCGCGGGCTTGAAGTAAGTTGACAATTCAAATACGAAATAAGAGTGTGCAAGGATAGGTAAAACAAAGAACTCAGGTACGAAACCCGCTTGGTACGAACTGCAGTAAAATAAATGCAAAAGTAAAGAAAGAATAAAAGTTCTCAGTTCGGTTAGCAGTCTTGGAATTTAAATAAACGAAACTGCTTTTTGGAAGCTCCCAATATGACGTCTAAAGTTATCTTCAAATAAGACTCTTTTGATGTGCAAATTGATAAGCCTTTCTGATTTATTACAAATATGGAGGCTTTCTAGATTAACGGTGCAGTTCCATTACACCCAAAATAACCAAGCCCCCTGTACATTCGAGGTCCCTTAGCAACTTTTAGTCTATTCAGATGAAGCTCACACACTTGAGTCTCAGAAGGAACAACTTAACGGTGATACCTACTTGGGCGCTAACTTATCTACATCAATTGCAAGTCTTGCGCTTAGATGGAAATCGTATCAGTCATATCCGAGCGAACACATTTGATGAGACACAGCTCAACAACCTTCACTTCCTACATCTAGACAACAATCAGGTAAATCCTCTTACTATAAAACTAGACTAAACTATCTCGATTAAGTCGTTTTCTTCCTATATTCACAACATGCATACAGTTAATACTATTTTCTGAACTACTTGAAAGAGAAAAGCTTTCAATACCCTCTGCCAAATGACTATTTTCTTCATCATACCTAATAAGCGTCATTCCACAGCTCGTGACATTCCTACGAACCAACGACTACGAGGCAGAGTATACGTAACGAATTAATTCCGAAAACGCACTTCTAAATATTGTCGTTTAGATACAACTCATTCCAAATATGGCTTTTGCGAGATTACGACTAATCGTACTAACGCTGTCAAACAATCGAATTACACATTTGGAAAAACTGTCTCTGCCATCTTCGATAAGTATCCTCGAATTGAAGAATAATTTGCTAACTGAGGTATTTTTCCAAAATCATTCGCTTTCTAAATTTTCTCGAAGCGTACGTTTAACTTCAAAATATTGACTTTTCAGATTCCATACCTAGCTCTGAAGGATAAGACTGCATTACAAGTTCTAGACCTTGATGGAAACAACATTTCATCTCTGCAATACAACCCAGAAGTCTCCTTCAAAAACGAGTTGAACCTTGTTCTACAAAACAATAATATTCGAAGTTTATCAGCCACGTCTTTTTAAAAAGCTTCAGGAAATTCAAAGAACTTGATATCAGTTACAATCAAGTACGTCAGCCAAAAAATCTTCACTCAAAAAAAATAAGTAATTGGTTACTTTTCTAGATATCCAGTGTTCATCGGAGTGCATTTGAAAGCATCAGTCATATAAAGGCACTCGATTTGAGCTATAACTCTATTGCATATATAGAACGTGGAACGTTCAAGAATTTGGCAAAGAATTTGGAGCGATTGAATCTTGAAGGAAACATTTTTCATACCTTACCAGAAGCCCTGGGTGATCTATGGAATTTAACCCACTTAAATTTAAATGGAAACAAATTAACTAGGTGAGTCAATCATGAAAAATTCTAACAATTCTTGTTTCGACGTCCATTTTTGAGAAGAAAAATCATGCAGGCTGGACAGCAAGATACTAGATGGACTGAAGAATGAACTTGTGGAGCTTTCGCTGGCGTATAATCGACTGAAGATTGTTCCATTGAACGTGTTTATTGGAATGACCCGACTGCACCACTTAGATTTATCAAAGAACAATATCAACACACTTGACAGATCATTATTAGGCACATCCATTGGAATGGGAACAAGCTTAGCATATTTGGACTTAGCTGGAAATCAAATTAAGAGCATAGACGATGAAGACGCATTTCTTTACATGGGATCATTAACCCATTTTGACCTCTCCTATAACCAAATCGAAGAAATTGAACCAAAATCCATCGAAAAGTTGGCACGACTGGAAAAGCTTTACCTACAGGTAGATCCAGCCTTTATATTTTTCTTTCAAAAAAAAAGCGAGCTCAATTTCAGAACAACAAACTCAGGCGATTTCCACTCCATGTAGGAGAAGGTTTGCAAAGCCTCAGACAACTGAATCTCGACAATAATCTGATTGAAACATTGCCTGATTATGCTCTGATCTCCGCTTATCGCCTCGAATCCTTCTCTATAGCTGGAAATCGGATCCACACTATAAGCGACAAAGTATTCCACTCCAATTATTCAAAACGACTGAAATCACTGAATCTATCTGGGAACAGAATTTCAGTGATTCCAAAAGGAGCTTTTCAAAATCTGGAACAACTACAAATAGTAAAACTCAACAAGAACCAACTGCGTATAATTGACTCACTGGTGAGAGTTTGAAAAAATGACGCCTTCGATCCGTTATTAAATCAGAGAATTTCGAAGTGGACTACGAATTTTGCAAAGCATTTATAAAAAGGCTTTGAAAGCCACAAAGTTATCCTTTCTTACTGCTGATACGAATTAACTTAATGTGCGCCATTTTATTGATTTCATCCAATGTAATAACCACTATTTTCAGGCGTTTTCCGAGCTCCCTAGCTTACGCCATCTCGATCTATCAAACAATGCGATCGTGCAAATACTTCCACAGGCTTTTGCAGCATTACCAGTCCTCGAAACCTTACTACTTCATAGTAACAATATCAAAGGAATTGATAAATTAGCGTTTCAACATGTCGATAAAATAGAATCACTGGACATCAGCCATAATTTGCTGAAAAATTTCAGCTGTGACTACCTCGGTTCAGTACGGATAATCTACAACCTTAACCTTGCTCACAATCTTATCGCAGAGTAAGGATATTTTGTTAACAAACAGTAACAACTGGTTCAGCACAACTGAAAGAAATAACAAAAATATGGTTTCAAAGACATTACTACTACACAAAACCTTCGATTACAGGACGGATCTAATGTGCATATTACGAAGCCTAGTACGACTAAATCTAGCAAACAACTTTCTGGAAACTACCAGAAAGGTTATTCTGGATGGAGCTGACGCGTTGCGTGAAATGAGCTTAAGGAACAATGGAATTTTCGAGATTCAAAACAACGCTTTTATTTGTTGCCCGAAGTTGTCCATGATCGATCTTTCACACAATCATCTACGGATGATCCGAAAGGAAACATTTTTTCCACCAAGTGGGTAAAAACTTCTGGAGCTAATATTAATTTTCAAAACAACAATACAATAAAATGGTAAAAAAGATACGAGAGCTTACGAAAAAACTATTTTTTAGCGATAAAATCCACCTCTCACTACGAATGTAAAACAGTCAGATCGAGCGGGATTTTTGAAATTGTCTATATTTCCTTGATCCTTGCAATAGGTGGAAGTTCCATTTAAAAAATACATGGAATACACTATAGTCAGGTCCTAGAAGACCCTTTAAACACCGCCTCTTCAACAGAAATTCTGCTTAAAACAATGAAATCCGGTCCTTTATACAACCTTCTTAACATACTTTAATTCAATTTAACTTTCCTAATATCGGCACTAAATGTTAAGAAACTTATCGATACCCATATTCTGTAAATATATGTATTAAAAACCGCTATTAGGAACAAGGACATTAATGGATGTAGTCATAATAAGAAATCTCATTACAGGAACTTCTCCATTATTTGGATGTAAGCCACAACGGTTTGCAAAGCTTTCAACCGGGATGTTTTGGCAAAAATAATATTCTCTCGCTTAACATCGCCTCAAATGAACTCGATCGAATACCGAGCGAAGCACTAGGAGCGATTTCCGACATGTTAACAACACTCAATCTGAACAACAATCGAATACGAACACTCGATGCGACGCAATTTCTTGGACTACGAAATCTCACCCAATTGACCATCTCAGGGAAATCTCATTGAAGCTATCGAAGAAGCAGCTTTGAACACCTTCCTGCCCTCAAATATCTCGATATCAGCGATAACCCTGTGACTACATGGAGCCCATCTGCGTTTAAGGTACGCCATAATCTCAACACGTTTTTACTATATGTATATGTATATATATATATATATATATATATATAAGATGTAGAATACTAAATTATCAGGATATGAGTAGCAGTATACACACTCTAAATCTTGCGAATACGGGACTCTTCTCCATACCAAGAATGAGCTACTATGCAATTCAGAACTTCAACCTTAGCATGTAAGTGTTAAATCTCTTGTTGCTATGATACTGACATATTCTTATGTGGATAACTAAACATTAAGAAACAGAATAGAATTTGCTTTACTACAGGAACAAGATCCATAACATCGATCGATCAGATATAGCAAGAACTTCCCAACTTGTTTCTCTCGACATCTCATTTAACAACATACTACAACTCCAAGACAATGTGTTTATTGATCTTATCTACCTCAAAACATTGAACATTAGTGGAAACCCTATTCGAGAAATTCTTGTACAACAGCTGAAGCCGCTTTATCAGGTATTCTTTAGCAAATGTAAACTTTATGATCGGTATTAATTTCTTCGACTCGATAGTATAACCCTATTCAGAGAACACATGTGCTTAATTGAACTTCTTCTAAATTTACCACAAAAATTAAGGATTTGCTTAGCATTTAGGGCTTTCATGCGATCAAAAGAATCAAAGTGATATTAGGATTACTCTCAATAGGTTATAAAAACATTAACTTCAACACCTCAGAAAGAAGTAGAAGTTGGTGAACCAGTGACAATACCACCAAGAGTTTTCCAAGCGGCCTATTGGTAGCACAAAGCGATTAAAAGTAAAACTAAAAAGAAAAAAAATGTTACTTTATCTCGAAACGCTATCCATGCACGACTTGATGTCGTTATCGAAACTGCCTGAACCACCGGACTTCTCTCATCTCGCTAACATTCGAAGTTTGGAGGTAAGAAAATCTCCTGGCAGTTTACAAAAATAAAAGTAAACTAAAACGAAATTAAATGATATTCAGGTATACAACATTGCCTCCAGCTTTCAACAGTATGAAATAACAAAAATTATTCAACATCTTCCACCGTTACGATCACTTCATATTGAGCTACGAGACTCAGTAATCGATACACAGCTAGAGGGCATTGACATGACCCATATGCGACAATTTACACTAACTGGAAAAAATATCACAAATATAAGCTCTATCGCATTTCATATGCTCAGAGGATACCGTTTTCATTTATCAATTACGAGTACATCTATACGTGAATTTCCTGAATCACTATTTACTGCACTTGACAATATCCATTTTCTATCACTGTCTTTGCGTAATAACCGAATCCGATCGATCAACCCATTCAAGAACACAGTTCAGCCACTGGTCAATCAATATGGTACAATACTGGAGTCAATCGATATAGCGGTAAGTGAACTATCCTTGATACTTGATACTTGAATGGCCTGTCCTCACTGGTTGGGCGGCCCCAGCACAATCTCCATTTTTCGGAGATTTGCTGACTAAGCCACTGTGGTTCCCTGGAATCCCTAGGACAGCCTGGGCAAAGTCTGCCCTAGGTGGTCACCACGACAGGCAATCGCAGCCCTTGTGGATTAGAGGGAGATTAGCCACCATGCGACTTTGATACCAGGACGGTGGTGGATCCTGGTATTGGCTTACGCTTAGCTAGGCTTCCTGATGGAAACTCCGCACTCCTTCTCAGTTTGGGAAACCCTGCCAGAGAGACGAATCTCCCCGCTGTACATCGCAGTCCGATACCCAGAAATACCTCCCAGCCACGATGAGGCGGTAAACCATTGGGAGGAAGTGAACTATAACGATGTGTATATAGGATATCTCAGCACCCTTGTGTTATGTATGGGGTATTTTATAAATGGAATATCTTCCAGGAGAATCCAATCCAGTGCGACTGCTCAATGTTATGGGTTTCCAAGTGGATTCAATTATCACCAACGCATGCAAAGGACTTCGAAAATGCTCATTGTGAGCACCAAGTCTCCATGGACAATTCTTTGACTTACAAATACACCACTGAATTTGTGAACGGGTCACAATGCTTTCAACAAAGAGGACGATCGATCAACTCAATATACCTAACTTTTTTCACTACGTGTATAATCCTTCTCGTTTATGAACTTCAATAAACAGCAAAAAGTAAATAAATAAATAGATAAACAAATACAAAAAATGTCCGGCATTGGTCAAACCATCACAGATGCGCTTTGCAATTGAATCCATTAAACATCACCGATGTTCCCAGGATCGACTTTCTATTAAGCTCGGAACTGGATTATAAATTGCCCTAACGTAATTTGCCCTTATGGCAGGGACGGTGCCTGCATGAGTTCAAGTACAATATGCCTGATCTCTTGTAGTACCTGCGAAGGCGATTATGTTGGCGAAACGGGCAGACATTTACGTATCCGCATAAAAGAACACCTAGATGGCAAACGAAAAGCAAGATAAGGTACGCCACTAGGGACTCATAGGATACAAAAGCATAGCAGAGACGATTTTGGTATAAAACTCGCTATCTTCGCACGGGATCCCAAAACACCAACGCGCAAACTCCTCGAGGCTTCTTATAAATGCCAAAAATCCTACAATGAATAGCAAGGGGGAATGCCCGTATCGATCGTTGATGTGGGGAGGTGCAGCCGTCAACCATATGCGACTCTGAGCGGCTGTTCTTCATCGGTGGAAGACAGGTGCAAAAAGCGGTGAGTTTTTCGAGAAGCGGTTAATCTTGTGATTATCTTTCAGATTTTCATCTCTCTGTTTGCGCTGTTGAAGGGTTTGATCTACCAAGTTACGTATTAGTGTACCCTTACAGGCTCTGAAGAAGGTGGTTCTGCCGAAACGTCAGCTACGATTGTGTTGTATGTGTGTTATTGTATGGAAGTAAACGTATGCTGTTTAACAACCTCGCGATTGCTGACTGATTCTATGTATGGCTCCTACATTGGCTTGCGGAGGCTTACCAAAGTATCAAGTAAGTGCTTTTACCTTCCTTCTCCTCCAACTCCCTTTAACTGTGCTACCCGTTTACCAACCCCAAATGGGTGGGCTCGGAGCGCGAGGTAGAAAAAGCATCGACGTCAGTATTACAGTGCACCACTAACCGATGCGTTATACACGCTCCATAGACAACAATAAACAATGAAAAAAATATCCAGGCTATCAATAGATGTGAATTAGATATCCGCAACAACAAGTATTGATGATCTGAACGCATTCGATACGAAAATGATGGCCACTTTCAAATTCTAACTAACATGCCCCATCTCCTAGTAGAGAACATTAATTGAGATAAAAACTAATAGAATCCATGGATCTTTGCCAAGCAAACTTTCTCATTATACCGGGATGAAATTCTTATTTTCCAGAGCACATGAAACGCTCTTTTTCTAGCCTTTCTACTTCAACACTCGTATAATGAACACCAAAGCAGTTAATGCTTCTCAAGGTATCAATGGCGTTTGTGGATGTATACGTTGGAAATCTTAAAAACGTGAATCTTGTTGGAAACACGGCTAGCGGATAAATTTGAAATTGGAAACGCCTTGTAAAAACTGTATATAAATCAACAAAGATGTAGCAAGATCTGTTTATCAGCTTGTGGAATCCACATCTCTGCTACTCCTACTGATCGAAAAATCACAGTCAATTGTCGGAAAATCGGCTTCGCCGCGAATGCATTAAAACAGTGTTATACAACACACCTTTTTATTCCGGTGAAGTCCATCTTAAACAAAGTTTGCTCATCGCTACAGAGAGCTTCCATTTTGGTGAAGTCCATTTCAACTGTTCCTATAACTTCCAGAATAGGTCCGAACAAAATCTTCAAGAAATCTAGCAATTCATCTGGTCGACATCCACCGAGATAGCGAAATATAGCCGCACGACGTGATTCAACCACGTTACGTTTTGTATGTGCCCACAGCTTCCCGTACAGTAGCCTGAGAAGTATGTACATAACAGCACATCTATGATCTAAATGAATGATAGAATTTCCCTCATTTTCGTTTATGGAAAACAGGACCAGTTGTTCGCGGAAAAGTTTTTCGTTGAGTAGGCGTTCAAAATTTTCTTGATAGGGTAGCAAAGCCTTTTCTTTGTATGAAAATATGCACGCCATAACCGATTTTTGGACCATATCATTTCCTGATATCAAAAGATGATCGTACATATCACGTATTTTGGACTCCAAATACACAGATTTAGCATCTGTAAATTTAGCGTAGATATCGAGGAATGCACACAAAGTCTTCGTTACGGTTAAGTATTGATCACGTTTCTCTGAATACTCGTTTTTCTGAGAGTCAGTTCCTAAAATGCTCGTCGTTTCTGGTAGGCGTTGCTGCCATGAAGTTATGCGCTCAGTGATAAATGGAAGATATTCAATCTCGTAGACTCCTAGAAGAATTGGAGATAGAATTCTTGTTCTTCTTTGTCCTAGGTCCCAAACGATGCCAATGAATTTTAAAACCTGAATGCGCGCAGAATAGTAGTCCGCTCTATCGTTCTTGTCACACAAGGGCAAAATAGATGCCGCACTAAGTAACGGACATTGATCTCGACATCCTGCATTGAGTTGATTAAACACTTCCGTTATAACAGACCAGAATTCATCAATATCCATGCCTCGAGCGAAAGACTCCAAAAATCCATACATTGACGACCAAAGTTTGGTGAAAGGTACAAAAAACTGGGCAAGAGCGACTCTTAAAATCACATGGTCAAAGATTGTTCCACTTGCTTCTGGTAAGAATCGCCTGTGTGAGGCGAAAGTGAGCCTAGTGAAATGAAGGAGACGAGCTCTGGAGTTAACAATATCACAGCACTCCGCAGCAAGTAAGATACCGAAAGCGTTGTCTTGCTCGCTCAATAGCCCAATTCCCTTGTTTATTTCAGCTCCTTCCACAACGATATTGAATGAGCTCAAAATTTCTAACGCAGTTTTCCTAACAGATGAATTGGGATGGAAGTAACACGGTAGTAAAACGTCACAAACTCTTTTTAATGTGGTGATCGTTGATAAACCCTCGTTGGCCATCAAACAATAATGGTACAGTCTAAGGGAAGATTCGCAACAATTCATACCCCTTACAAATTCCTCCACTTGACAAATGTCAATTTCTCTAAGACGAGATTGGTCTACTCTGAACAATGATGAAACAGCAATAAGTGCAGTTTGCGAGGTTTCTAAGGAATAATCTGTTCCACGAATAAGATTCTTAAGGTATTCGATGACATTATTAACATCTTCAACACTGTCATCGTTCGTACGAATCCAAGGCCAAATTACCAACATAGAAGAAACCACAGATTTCTCAATAGAGCAGAGGAGCTGAATATGTTCGATGATGTGCTGTCTGACTGGCATGTGTATTGAAAGATCAAGCATTTGTGATACATCTCCGCAAATAATATCCTTCAAGGGTCGTTTGTTCAAACAAACAGTTGAATAGAGGTTTAGAAGTTGTTCTATAAAACCATGCTCCTTCGCAAACACAACAGCGGAGAACTTCCCGACGACGGGCATTAGGTGCTCATCGAAATAGACGAGGTTTACTGCGTTGTTGAAGAAATGGAACACCGATGAAAGATCTCCTGTCTTAAAAACTAACGTAGAACACATGCAGCCAATCGAATGACCCCATTCAGATGAAGGAAACACCTTTAGTACACACTCTGACAGAAATTCGATGAACACTGAATTAATTTCGAAGAACGATGAATACAATATTTTTGTAATCACTGACAGGAGCTTAGTGTTGGAAGAAAACATGTTCACCCATTTACGTTGCACAAAACATAAACGCAAAAGCCGAGCCATGTAAGTAACAAGCTCCATTGAGTTGAGATCTTCAAGCATGTTCTGAAAGACGAAACCAAAGGGTAAGCAATAGAAAAAGAAAGGGAAGCAAATTGCCCAAACAGCACTTACAAGAAGAGCAACTTCCAAAGGCGATAGATCTGCTTTCACCCCCTTACGGACGTACTGAACAAGCAGCTGCACAAACATCTCAAGAATCGTTACACCATATTCCCGAACATCCGAGTTTGGCAAGTGCAATACGCCCGAGATTATAGAACAGATTTTCTGGATAAAGTGAATTGCTGAGATGCGTTTCAAACAAAGATTTAGACTCAAAAAATTTTGCAAAAAAGTAAGAAAGGAAATAGCAGAATAAACTACAACGCTTACACCTGTACTGAGTTTTACAACGCTTCAAGACCAAACTTCTTCCTACTCAGTAACTATCTTAGTAAAAAAATATTGTACTTACTTCATTAGCAGTGCTATGAAAAGCTCCAGCAACACCTCTAAGTACGTGAAAAAATAGCTCAGCACAACCTTCTCTTAAGCGATCATCTTGCACTTTGTACGCTTGTTCTACTACTTGGCCTGATATCTTCATCAGATTCTTAGACTTCCTAATGACAAAAGAAAAAGATTCAGCAGCAAACCGACGAGCATATGAGCGGCTACTTCCAAGAAGCGGTATAAAACGACTGAGAAAAAAACAACCAAAGACAATACATTTCTGGTTTGAAGCACAACCAATTTACAACATAGTGTCTCATATTTTACTTGATACACTTAATACTTGAATGGCCCCTCCTCACTGGTTGTGCGGCCCCAGCATAATCACCATTTTGTGGAGATTTGCTGGTTAAGCCATTGTGGTTCCCTAGAATCCCGAGGACAGCCTGGGCAAAGTCTGCCCTAGGTGGTCACCACCAAAGGCAGTCGCAGACCTTGTGGACCAGAGGGAGATTTTTCCACCATGCGACTTTGATACCAGGACGGTGGTGGGTCCTGGTATTGGTTTACTCTTAGCTAAACTTCCTGATGGAAACGCGGGACTCCTCAGCTTGAGAGACCCTGCCAGGGGATGAATCCCCCGCTGTACATTGCAGCCCGCCACACAGGAACACCTCCTAGCCACGATGGGGGCGCTAAACCGTTGGGAGGTGTTATATTTTTTACATTACCTATCATCTAAAAAATGTTAATAAACAGTAGTGCTACCATCTAAAAAATGTTAATAAACAGTAGTGCTGATATACACTACATTCTTTTCCATGTAAACATAAAAGTCCAAAACTAGAAAAAAAAAGGTGAAGAAATGAAGGGAAATTAGGAAAACCACCAGGATAGTACCACTCTAGTAAATCTATAGGTTTCTATAAACTTTAACTTTGTCTACAATAAATTAGCAAACTTACACGAAGCAAGAGTTCAGGTCTCTGATTAGTGTCTTCCACATCAGTCTTACAATAAGAGACAATGAGTAGAATGCTACTTCAACAGATTGAACGTCTCGTTCACCAAAATCTAAGCATTGATATATTATTAACTTTCAATAAGTACGAGACGTTTTCTGGACTTGTTATCCGAGAAAAAGGCTTCACAAGAAAGAAACGGTATGCCATTAACGAAAAGGTTACAATGCACCGTCTTCACTTACCTAACACGTTTATTAAAGCTTCCAAGACATTCCAAATGTCTTCGCGACAATCATCTTTTAAATCGCGAACGAGTGCAGTTAAGAGTTCACAAAAGGGTTCTGCCGACTTGCATTCCTAACGACAAAGATTTTTAATACCACAGTAAATAATCCTGAACTTCAAGTAACAAATAGATGAAACGAACCGGATCGTTCAAGTTCTTCAATAATAACTCCATGATACGCTTTTTATGGTGAAAGCAACTGCGCTATCGTATGCAGCTCATCACATGGTATGCTATCAACGAAAGAAGCTGAAATTTAATACTGTGTGTCCACGAATGTGCTCGAAAGGGCGACAAATGCTCGTCAAAAGTATTTATTGGCGTACTGTGGCGGTTAAAGTTACTCGGAACAGAAGGCCATACGCAATGACGGCAAATTCCTTTCAAATCTTTGTTTTGTTAGAGACAGTCATCATTCCAAGGAGTACCAGTGAAGCAGAGATGGAACTCAGCGGGCTCAATGAAGTGGGAGAAAGGATGGGAATGGGCACAAGTGGAAAAAAACCTAATTATTTCAAACAAGCAAAGGTGTTACCATTTAATACCTGCTGTCTTAAGTGTTCACTGAACATAGAAAATAACATGGAGGAAAAACTATGCGGAAGGAGAGCAGCACGGGCCATGTTCGGGCCACTCAAAAAAGGCAAAGATGCTAAAGATCAACTAACGCGTTAATCTCAGCGCTTAACTTTACACGAACGACGTTCACAACTCAAAGGTTATCCTGCCGTAGGTTGAATCTGTAGGTTGCAGCTTCAACCACTTCGACAACTCTCCGCATCAACCACAGAACGCATCAACGATGGCTTCAGAAATATGACCGACACATTCAATGTCTAGCTCGAAAATACAGCCTAGACCTTTGAAATCCATTCCATTTTTGAAATCTGAGAGAATATACATCGATGGGCGAAACATAGATTGCCCGATAAGATAAAAAGAACAAGTGATAAATGGACGAAAACGACTGCAGATTGGACTCCAAAAGGATCTTAGCGTTCTCTGAGACGATCATTTACACAAATGAGCGCAAGTGTTCATAGCTAACGACAATCATCTACACTCGCAGATGGATTTCTGATTCAAGGAATGTGCCCCCGTGGATGTCACGATGTTCCTAACAGACCACCACCATTGAGACGAACGAGTACGAGACAAAAAAAACGAATGGAAGATTGCTGAGACACGCATTAATGGTTAAAATGGGCATCCAAATATATATATATATATACATATATATATATATATATATATATATATATATATATATATACATTGTGCATATATGATGCATAATAACATATACTTGGTACTTGAATGGCCGGTCCTCACTGACTGTACTGATTGTGTGGGCCTCATCACAATCTCCACTTTTCGGAGATTTGCTGACTAAGCCATTGTGGTTCCTCGGAATACCAAGGTCAGCCTGGCCAAAGCCTGTCCCAGGTGGTCACCACCACAAGCAATCTGACGCGGCCCTTGTGGATCAGAGGGAGATTCGCCACCATGCGACTTTGATACCAGGACGGTGGTGGATCCTGGTATTGATTTCCTCTTAGCTGAACTTCCTGATGGAAACGTCGGATTCCTTCTCAGCTTGGGAGAGCCTGCCGAGAGGATGGACTCCCCCTACTGTACATCGCAGCCCGTTACCCAGAAATACCTCCCAGCCACGATGAGGCGGTAAACCGTTGGGAGGATGCATATATATATATATATATATATATATATATATATATATATATGTATATATATTATATATGTATATATATATGATATATATATAATATATATGTATATAATACATATATATGTATATATATATGATATATATATATATATATATATATATGCATGAATACAACATACGTACACATACCTACACACCTATATGGACGTATATATACGGATATATACACGTATATGAATATGAGGCGTAGGTAGCGTCGTGATAGCGACGCCGTTTAATATGCACAAGACCTGGTTCGACCCTACCCCGGGCCACCAAACCTCCCATTCCTCAGGAATCGGGAAAGCCGTACAATACTTTACTGGGATCAGCGTTCTCCCTCCAATCCATATGGTAATGCTCCACTACACTATCCCAGGTCTCCAGAGAGAATCGATTCGATCGGTACTGAACAACACGCATCATGACAACGACGAAGATCTTCAAGCAAGAGCCTGATCTACACGCAAAGCGAAAATCATAGTAACCAGTGGATCCGACGAAAGCAACGAAAGCAATAATTGATAGGGTCCGCATAAGCAATCTAAAAAACGGGCCACATAAATAAAAAAAACACACATGTTTTTTCTTAACTAATAATCATCCAAAAAGTACTTACTGTACTGCACACCAAAATGTATATCGTTCCATTTCGTTAGTGCTTCCGTGAAAAATAATGAGTCGTTCTCATCGGATCGACACATTAACTTCCTACTGAACTTAGCATTATCCCCACCAATCTTCGCAACAGACTGATTGAAAGTGAGGTACTGAAAGCATATAACCAGTGTAACTGGAGATGAAACAAATATGACGAAAAAAACGAAGTAAATACCTTACCTTGAATCGCTGCCGTTTTGGAATAGGAACTTCACCTTCGACATCCATTGCTCAAATTCAAATTCTGTGGAATATTCGACTAGTATCTATATATATATATATATATATATATATATATATATATATATATATATATATATATATGTATATACATATGTATATATACATATGTACATATACATACGTATAGTACATATGTATATACATACATATATACTATATATATATATATATATATATATATATATATATATATACATGCAAACATATATGCCAAGAAATTCGAAATTCAACATATTCTGAAGCAAACTAAATAAACCCTCCAGACGAGTGCAAAAGTAACAGGATATTAAAATATCACAACATTAAGGAAGTAATGGCAAAATTGTCATCCCATCTTCTAAGAATTACAACTGGGTCATAGAGTGAAATTCCATATTAAACTAAGAGAAAGCGCATGGACGATGTCTTCGGAAACATAACCGGAATATGTAACATCTAGTTTGACCACAAAGATTTGAGATCGGAAAATACACGAATCGATAGAGGGTCATGAAGGGAAAGGAAGTACTACAAATACGCGAATCAGTAATCAGGTAATGTAGAGGCAATCACATGCTGTGGAACATCTTAATGTGTTCAAAAAAAAGAAGAAAGTACACTTGGCTTTGGAGTTATAAAAAAGGTCAAAGCATAAAGCTCTCGGCGTCGGTCAATCCCCGAGGGATGCGCCATGCATTCTACTTCATTAAGTATCGTTTGGAGGTGAATGAATCCATATTTGGCAAATACCATGATTCACGGTGGCCTATTCTATCGAACCAATGGTGGTGTCATCCAGACAAATCTGGTACGAATTTGCCGAGATGGAAGGCTTGGTGAGCGTTGGGCGCGGGGATCGAACCCATGTGCATTGAACGGCGTCCATAACCACTGAGATACAGGCGCACCTCTGGGAACTATTTTTTACAAGAACATTCCGATTATCGCACCTGCTCATTTCAATCAAAAAGTGTTGTCTCCAGCCAAAGGACTTCTCAAACCATCAATGAGCTGTTAAACCAACCGTTGTAGCATTCTCACAAACCATATTTACATTTTCAAAGGTTTCTGATGCTACATTTTCTTCACGTTATACTCACAACGTAAAACTCCATTAAAACCTACCGAGTCGATTAATACCAGTAGCGTTGTTCATTAAATACAAAATTAGGGAAGACTGGGAAAAGATTTTGTACTGTTGCAAACCTACGGATCTCCCTCAAATAAGGGATCTCCAGTTCGTTAGTCGCCAGGGTACGTGACTCGTCCTCAGGTGGCGGAAAGGAGGTTAATCGCGCACCAAAAGCGACCGCATGTTTCCCTAAGATGGATGCAGGGGATGGACTCCCTGTTTCTGCTGCGCCGATTTGGCACATACTTTCTGTATTTACGAGGTGTATTCATGCAGGCGTGCGTGGGTGCGTTGTAGTTTATGCGGATTATATTCTATGAGTCAATTCGGCCAAAAGCCTGCAATCAAGTGACAGGGAAGTATGTGGGAGGCGGTTAGGGAGTCGCCTCCAACTAATAAGCTCCATGTCCACTCTGGGAGAGCCTGGCAAGCTACCCGTGAGTATACCCAGTCCTCACGTTAGAGGCCCAGCAAGGTAAACGTAGGTATCAAAAAAGCTAAACACAGTAAGAGAAACGGGCCTCCTTCCATAACCCCAGAAAGAGCCCCCGATTCGGCGGCGTTGGGTAGGACGAGTACGGAGAGGCTCCTAAAATCTCAGAGCAAGTCTAAGCTGCCTAAACCGCAACGAACTAAGGTGACGATCTGTACCTACAATGCAACTACACTTGCATCTCAGCCCTCGATAGAAAACCTGACCATGCAAGCAAGTACGGTACGACGTCATCGGCCTGGCCGAGATGACAGGACGCCACCAATTTCAACGCCGTCAATGACACCGAAGAACTGTTCCTCGATATATGCGACACTAGAGGAGTCGGCGGCGTCGGCGTTCTCGTCAACGCGAGTTTGTCCATGAACATCGATTCATTCGAACAACTTACAACCTGAATCGGACGTTTACGATTAAAGAAAGATGTGGATCAATACCACCTTTGACAATCTTCGTCGTTCACGCGCAGACATCAAACTATGACGAAGAAGAAGCCGAAGCGTTCTATATGGACTTGGAGAAGTTCTACAGAGAAGACCATACATTCTTCAAGGTCGTCATCAGGAGATTTTAACGCCAATCACATTAGGGACCCACGGATTAAAATGGAACGAAAAGAGTGAGCGGCTGTCTGAGTTTATCATGACGAGCAAGACCATCCATGGTAACTCACAATTCCAAAGCCCCACCCTCAACGTTGGATGTGGGAATATCCCAGTGGAGAGTACCATAACGAAATAGACCCATATCATAGTAAAGTTTTGCCTAACCGATGTCGCTGTTACCCCAAAATTCTACACGGGATCAGACCACCGAATCCTTCGTGCAAGATTCCATTTCTCGCAGAAAGGAGAAACGGCCGATAAATTCGAAAAAACGAAGTCCCTAGAACCACCATAATCTGGGACTCATTCAACTCATCATTCGGCTGTTGGGAAGATGCCGTTGTCGATAACATCGACAAAGAATATGATCGGCTCATTCGACATCTTCAAGTTAACGTTATGAAAGTTGACGTTCGAAAGTCACCAAGAGACGTATGTCTCCAGAAACTCTCGAGCTGATACGCCAACGTGAAATCGCACGAGCAGCGCGCAACCGCGAACTAACATCCGAACTTACAAAACAGTGCAGACAAGCGATAAAAGAAGATCTTAAAGAGGGAAGAGCAGCAGTAATGGTCGAAGCTGCAGAGTGCTGGGAAAAGCATTCGTAAAAGCCCACCGATGCTTCGCCAATTACAAGACGAAGATGATTGCACTCCGACGCCCAGACGTAACAGCTACAGCGTACAAAAAGGCAATGGAGAAAATCATTCACGAACATTACTCAGATCTCTTCGATAACCACGTCCACCTTTCGTTATATGAAATAAAGGAGGATGGCTACGTTGTACCATCGGTTCACCCTTTCGAAACCCAACATGCCATTTCGTCGGTGAAAAATCGAACAACACCAGGTCCGCACAGGATAAGATCAGAACACCTGAAGAACCTTCTGCCAGTTCTCGTAAACGCACTGGCTCGGCTTTTCACACGTTACGTGCCTGAATGCAAAGTCCCTACTCAGTGGAAGAGCAGCAAGACCACGCTAACGTTCAAGAAGGGTGACCTCCACGATAGCGGAAACTACCGCCCAATCTGCTTGCTGTCTGTCGCCTACGAACTTTTCACTCTGGTCATCCCTAAACAGGATTGAGCAAAACACTGGACGAAGGGCAGCCATGTGAGCAAGCAGGGTTTCGAAAAGGATTTTGTACGATGGACCACATCCACACGATAACAAGGCTCAGTGAAGTTTCGCGAGAGTACAAAAGACCGCTCTGTCTCACTTTCATCGATTTACAGAAGGCCTTTGATTCAGTCGAGATAGAAGGAGCCTTGGAAGCCCTGGATGGTCAAGGGAGTCCCTACTCAGTACACTAAAGATTCTTCGTGAGCTGTACAAAAATTTCACAAACAAGATTTCACCATTCTACAACGATATTATCGTTGACGTCAAAAGAGGAGTTAGGCAAGGCGATTCCATCTCGCCAAAATTATTTACCGCCACCCTCCAAAACGTTATGCGAACATTGAAATGGGATAATATGGGAGTGAAAATCGATGGTCGGCAGTTACACCACTTTCGCTTTTCTGATGACATCGTCCTTATAACACCAAACATTAGCCAAGCGGAACGAATGCTTGCCGAATTTCATAAAGCCTGTGGAAAGATCGGTGTTCAATAAAATCTCACAAAAACGATGTTCATGAGGGAGCGGATTGGTTTCGTGTACCTCATTCACGCTCAACGGAACGAATGTCTCCGAATGCTCCAGTCACATCTAAGTCGGGAAATCAACATGATGAACGATTTAGCCCCCAGAGTTGCGCGGAAGGAAACGAGCGGCTTGTTGTGCTTTCAAAAGCATCGTGGATGTAGTGAAGAGAACAAAGAACACCCGACTCCGTGCCCACTTTTTCGACTCAACGGTAGTTCCTGCGCTAAGGTATGCGGCAGAAACTTGGTCGCTGCGTAGATAGGGATGAAAAATCACTGCGTTATTGAACGCGCAGTCAAAAGCACAGTGCTAGGAGTATCTCGTTTCACACAGGTAAGGGATGGGATCCGAAGCTCTGACCTGCGTCAACGATCAAAAAATCAAAGATGCCGTTCTGTACGCCAAACAGTCGAAGATATGGTGTGCAGGACACGTAATGCGTATGAACGACAACCGATGGACAAGAGCCGTGAGTGACTGGATTCCTCGGGATGTTAAACGTACTGCAGGAAGACCACCGACTCAATGGTCAGAGTTCTTAACGAAAGGCCTAGAAGAAAGATATGATGCTCGACGAGTCCCCTAGAGCGAGCAGAACCCACTAGGCTACTCTTACGCGCGACAAGGAAAAATGGAAGATTTACTGGCACCCGCTCGAGTCACTCGACGATCAACGGGACTACTGGTGATACTGCTTAAAACAGTAATTAAATTCCAAAGTGCAAGGATGCAGTAAATTATTGCGCGTTTAAGCAAAACCTTGCAAATTAATTAATCATTCTGCAATAGGTCGCAACAAATGTCATTACTGTTCGCATGTTTCTTGATTTTTCCAAGACCGCATGTCAAAAAAATGAAAGGAAAAAAAGTCCCAAAATGGGAAGTCTATCCAGAGATCTACTCAATGAGTTGCAATTCAAAGTAGCTCCTACTACCAACTTTCTCTTAACCTCGGAATTGATCGAGCAATTCACTGTTCTGTTGACGAGCAAACATTAGATTACTGCTTCAAATCTTTAGTGACGGAAAGTCTGACGTTTCGGCGAATTTCGGGCCCTCTTCAGAGCCCAGAAAGGTCAAGTTGACTGCAATCTACTCAGTGAAACAGCTCCATAACCAAACAGCGAAGACACTAAACCAAGATTTCAGTCCCAATGAAGACAGAGAAAAGAAGGAAAATAAAAAAAGAAAAAAAAACAGAAAAAGCAAACAAACATCAGACCACGGTCCCCACGTGACATACACAGTGGAAGATTCATAGAAAGCGATACGTGTGCGAAGAAGATATGTTGTTTTTAATGCGGTTGAAATACAGGTTCTGTGACTTTTCTGTTGAGATTGTGGAGGTATTTAGCTGAGTGGATTGAAGTCAACATGATCTTTACAGGCTCTGAGGAACGCGAAATCCGCCGAAACGTCAGCTCGTTCATAAATAAAGAACAAAGTAACAACGTCGCATTTATTCACCAAGAAAACAGTCAAGTATACTAAGCATTTATGGGGAAAACTAATGAAAATAAACCGAAGCCAAAAAAATCGAGTTACATTCTTAAAATCAAAACGATGACTAGACCAAGGGCTACGATCAAACGAATAGGTCTGGCTACAAACGTTAGAAATGGGACTTCAACGTTACATTTCAAGACAAAACAATAAAATAATGACTTTTAGTAGGCAAGACTAACTATACGCTGAAATTACGCTCCATATTATAGGAACTGCTCACACTGCGTTCTCGCTAGAGCACGTTTTCACCAATTTGTGTCCCGACCTGGATCGGTTTCCAGCACTACAACTGGCTTACATATCGTTGGTTAACTCAACCACCATTCTTGGTACTCGAACTAGGTTCTTTGGATCATGTTGCGAAAACCAATGCCTAACTTATACAGTTTCTCATATCTGGTTTATATTTAATTTGAGCTTTTTGCGAAGTCGATTTTTTATTTGGATATCATGAATCACCCTGCTGAATGTCTTTTAATTTCGAAGAGGAAGCAAATAGAGCTGGGGTTCTAAATGGGAATATAGAAAGTCCCAAACTTGAGGGAACATAATGGGAATGAAGTGCTCGTTGCACAGCACCGGTAGGCCAGGAACACGGCCTCCCAAGGAGGCGCTAAAGGATGCCCTTTGGAAATCATGTGTACACGCTGAATAATCCTAGACAGCAGGCCACTCAATAAAAACTTCTTGTCAGTTGTGTAGTAAGTTGACTGAACCTACTCAGGCTCTGGTTCGAAAGCTTCTAATCACCCCAGGGTCGAGAAATTGGTACGATTTGTCTAGAACAAGCTCACTCCCCCTCTACTTCACATAGGGACCCCTTAGCAGTGCTATCTCAGGACTCCAAGGAGAATGGACTTGACTGGCATTTAATGACATTCGAGACGAAGAAGAAAAATCTTCAAGCAGCGGTGGAACCCACATACAAAAAGTTCGTCAATCCATGCCATGGTGAATGCGTGGAAATGGATTGAATGCAAGAAGTGGTGGGATCGCACATTGTGATACATGTGATGTCGAGTCATGTAGTAAGTAGTAAGTCCACAACCAAAACTTCGCCATCCCACATAGGAATGGTGTTAAAATATAACTTTAATGATGCTGAGATATTTGCAAAACTCCTGACCGCAGGTGTATACGATGGGGAACCAACGCGTTATGGTCCTTTGCGGGGAGTAACGCGTTCAACACCACACCATGCGAGTTCTTCTTCATGCAGCTTTACTGGGTTCGTTGCCGATCTCTGCTCCCCAGACCAATCCCGCAGACGGGTGATTGCTGATGGCGTTGATCGATAGAACTAGCTGAGAGACAGGCGAAACGATGGACCCGCATGGTGTGGTGGTGAACGCGTTACTCCCCGGAAAGGGCAATAGTGCGTTCGTTCCCGCCTCAGACACCTGGGGTCCGGAGTTTTGCAAATATCTCAGCATCATTGAAGTTATATTTCGCAATATACCCTGCCGTTAAAAAGAGTAGGCAGTAAATAATAAGTTAAAAATGGTGTTAAAATAGGTGTTCAGTTAAAACGATGTTGTCTCGCCCATAATATTCAGCGACTTTCTCGAGGACATCACACGAAGAACAGATCAGAAAAACGTGAGAGCGAAAATCGATAGCAGGCAACTCCACCACCCTCACTTTTCTATTTATATCGTTTTTTATAAAATGGTGCATTAGCCATGAAGAAAGTGCAGATCGACCTGAATAGCGATTAAGAGTATGAGGAGGTCCTCAAGTGAACATTAAAAAAACAGATTATGGAAAGCAAATAAGTTGCTTATGTCCCACTCACAGTCAAGTTGACAAGTCTTTGAATTCACCAACTGTATTCCTCTATGTCTTGAAGTCATCACGGTAAACAAAAGAGTTCTATGGCAGAGGAAGAGGAAATGGCTAACTTGGGCGGGGTGCACACATGAATATCGAGAAGGTGAGGAACGGACCAAACTAACCTTTTCGACTTCACGCTTCCTTCTCTAGGAAAATAAGTATCATGCATTCGAACGCCAAGTAAGTAAGATAAAAAGCGTTTTCAGACTTGCAATCGAAAAATGAATCAGGGACTCCAGATGTGCGTCGTAAAGGAAGCTATCACACATGCATATGTTGAAAATGTATCCAAATGTGGTCCATTAAATCGTCATTTGACACATTCGTAACGATGCTGGGCTTCGATAAGTGGCGACGGTTTCTGATTAGCCACGGTACTGGAGAACATGATGTGGATTCACCGACTAACAGCGTATACTTTATCCTAAACTTCTTTCTTGAAGGCATCATAGAATCATAAACGTACAATTAACAGAAATACCGCTTCCACCTTAAAATTAGTTAATAATCAGAACTTTAAAAAAATCCAGAAAGTCTTAGTTTTTTTTAATGTGATAGTCGAGTTCTCCCCTCCTCATCCCATCTAATGGTTTACCGCTTCGTCGTTGCTGGATTGGTGTTCCTGGACATTCGACTACGATACTAACCAGGGATTCATACCCCAGCAGGATCTCCGAAACCGACAGGAAGTCCAACGTTTACATCCAAAAGCCCAGCTGAGACTGGACTGATAACAGGAATCACTGCGGTCATGGTATGAAATTATCCAAATTTGAAGGTTATTAAAGCACCACTAGAGAAGTGTATTGAGCACTTTCAGACATACTGTGAAAGCACTTCAAAAAACCGATAAGGACAGGGAGGCTGATGGAGTAGCAGACACGGCATTGTGAAAGGGAACTATCAATTGAAGAAAATGCGACACTGGTTGAACTGCCTCTTCTCAAAAAGAAAGTATCAAATTAGCCGCAAGGTGACAAATCTCTCGCTAATCGTGAAAAGGCTGAGACTACCGCAGTGGTAAAGACCTCAAGAAAGCTATAGCTGCGTAGCTGCGCGGAACTTGAGATTTCAGAAAACCACAGATAGCTAAACCAGCAATGCTCCAGCATTAGTACGCCGCACAGTAGGCGCTTCCGTCTACAACGTTGGGTGATCAGACAACCTATGTAAATCGATCTACAAAACCTCGATTAAATTTCGTGCTACGCAGGATGTTAGTGGGACCTCAAGAAGTAAACAAGGCGAACAGGACCGAGCCGCCTATAGTGCTCCTCTGAGGCCAACCATGCCGCCCACAGCCCGTCTTCGAGGCGAGCCATGCCGCCTAGAGTCCACCTCTGAGGCGAACCCAGCCACTAACATTCGGCCTCTGACGCGATCCGAGCTGCCTGCACTCAGTGTACAGTGCGCCTCTGAGGCGAACCGAGCCAATTACAATGCGCCTCTGAGTCGAACCAGGCCACCCGTACTCCTTTGGGGCGAACCGAGCCGTTTACAGTCCACCTCTGAGGTGAACCGAAGCGCCCACAGTCCACCTCTGAGGGCGAACCGAGGCACTGCGTCCGCCTCTGAGGTGAACCGAGCCGTTTACAGTCCACCTCAGGTGAACCGAGGCGCCCACATTCCATCTCAGAGATGAGCCGAGGCGCCCTAAGTCCAGCTCTGAGGCGAACCGAGCTAAGGCGAAACGAACCGCCTGCATCCACCTCTGAGGCGAACCGAGCCATTTACAGTGCACCTATGAGGCGAACCAAGCTGCCAGCACATCGCCTCTGAGGCGAAACAAGCTGCCCGTATGTCCCATGTTATCGCAAAACAAAAGACGAGAAGGAGGATGACCTGAATGCATTAACTGGATGACGAAGCCTTTGTCATTCGTGGGAGGAGATTTCCGTTACGAAATGTCGAAGGCGTTGGCTTTATCGCACACCCATTTAACCATTTCATACGAAATACTATCGCCACGCTTCGCCATTCTTCTTTGCCTTGCGCTTCAAAGGAAAGTATCCGGAGCTGCTACTCCCTAAGGTGTACATCTGATCATAGGGGACTTGGTCGAGTTTTACAACGTTAAAGAAAGTGATTTACATCGAGAAGTCCTCCCTACAAGTCCATTGTTGGAGATTTCAATGCCACATTAGGAACGGCTAATGAAAATTGATACATAATAGGGAAATACGGAATATGAGAACGAAATGAAAATGGAAACCGTCTCGTAGGACTCCTGTCCAAAACTCGTCTTTTCCGTGAGAATCCAGTTTTCGAGCAGAGCGAAAGTTGCCAATGGGCATGGGAGTCTTCTCACTGTGCAGAACTCATGCGGAGATCGACCATACGCTTACGAACAGATAATCGTGTTTCTTTGACACCTCAGTGGTAAGTGGATTCTGCAATGGATCTAACCAGCGGCTTCTTCGTGCGAAGATTCGATTCAGCCATAAGCTGGAAAAAAAACTTTTTTTTTACAGTCCAAGAAAACGAAACAAGTCGTGTATGACGAGAGTATTATCTAAGAAGTCCTATCCTGGTATGGCTGGCAAATAAAGGTGGACCCGACGGAGAATTGCAAGACACTTGCCGAGGAACTTGAAACTTGTGCCCAACTCACCGCAGTTCCTCAACCAAGTTCAGACCGCATCTCCATTACCACTAAGGAGTTGTCAGAAAGGTGGAGACACTGAAGCTTGCTGTAACACTCTTAGCATGGCTGATAAAAATGCCAGCTGTGCAAGGGTATTTCCAGAAGGGCCTAGGTAGGGATGTTCAGTTTGACAGCGGCGAACCGAATGCAGTCTTATCAGCACCCGTCGACCGAGGAGTGACCCGTCCTATACAAGAGCTCTAGCTGACTTCTATCGTAACTACAGCACAAAAAATACAGTTTTTTGACTGAGCCTTTACCACTCCCATAGGGAGCTTCACAAAGCGGCACCAACTCGCCGAAGCGGTTTACAGCCACGTTGCAGTTGTCAGTGAGATCGCTCGACTGGGACGAACACGGCACACGCAATGGCAGCCAATTCCTCTTAAACCATCGTTTTGCTAATGAAGTCGTTATCTTTTCAAGGAGTACCAGTGAAGCAGTGACGACGCTCAATGAACTCGACAAAGCAGGGAAAAAAGATTGAACTGCGCTCAAATAATACGGAGACCAAGTTCATGAAGAATCCATAGTGCTAACGGAATCAGATCAAACTGGTTGGTTCTTTTACCACAAAGGCCAGCTCGCACGTATAACTTGGACGTCCAGTGAACAAGGAAAGCAGCACGAAGGGGATTAGATAGGTGAAGGAGACCAGTCTGGGCTGTATTAGGGGCCTCCCAATGAGGCCACCGACCAGGTATCGGACCCAAAACTCCGGACTCATAGTGAAAATCTGCCATCCAAATTTCCAAGTATCCAAGTAATGGCAAAATCCGCAAGCATCAGTGGTATTTGAAAACACCATCTCGTTCTGCTTCGCTGCTTGAGACAACAATCTCTACTGAAGGCTAGAATGCCCACCGAGGTCGAAGAAAGTGAGGAACAAAAGCGACTTCTTAGCTGTTTGTCAGGTTCCTGTTTGGCTCCGTTTGCGGCTTCAAGATATGGCTTTTTTGTATCCTCTTTCGCATGTCGAATGCTGAACATAATTTTCTTTGTACTCGCAACACAGCCAGATACGGGCATCCCCAAATTCATGACATAAAAGCGATGGCCATTCTTGTGGTAGCGAAATGGCCCACACAACTAGTCAGCTCACCATTCGAAAACAATGCAAATGCCAAATCGATTATCTTAACAGGTCAACTTTAACACTAACAACCTCTACTGAGATCACTGAAAATGTTTTTCAACGGTGCTGAACACCCGTTCCACATCTAGGGAGATCGATTTGCTGCGCAATCTCCAGACGACGTAATCAAGTTGTGGAGTATGCAGTTACAGAACGCTTTATTTATCGGACGTTGAGCGACCATCCTTAAAAAGTGGATCCACAATGTTTGAGGACGTTTGGTTTTCATCGGTTTCTTAGTATTTCGGTTTCATATTTATACCCAGACAATGCCTATAGGATGTAATTTGTATATTTATACTCTTCGTCTTATTTTTTTCCACAATTCCTTTCCAGGGAGCTAACGGAGTGGTCAGTGATGAGTGGTCCATCAGTATACAGGTGCTGGCTCGACCCCTTATCCAACACTCTCTCCTTAATCCACTTGCCAAAGCCCTAGATTTCCGGGATTTCAAGAAGAATCAGTTCGATCGGCATTCCACGGTATTCATAAAGTAGAAGAAATCCTCAAGTAGGAGTTGAAACAGTGCGAAATGTTGGTAGACCTTTGTGGACGATGAATGAGAGGAAAACGAATCGAATGCAAAAAAAATGCTGGGATCCGTATAGATGTGACCACAAGCTGTGTAATTATTCAATAGTTCTTTTCCACCTTGAATGGACACTGTTTATGAAATGAGTCCATATTTCTTCTTGTCTTTGAGCTGCCGTATCTTCGCTCATGTTGAACGCTGTTAACTGAACAGTAATTTTCAAAGGACCATCGTTTAATCTCGGTAGTAATGATCAATACCTTCTTGGGTTGTTAAGCTTACACCAGGTTGCTGCACAGGTTTTTTTCGGCTAACGTTTCGACGTCTTCGTCTTTCACAGAGCCGATGATCAAAGTTGATGTCCGTAATCCTTCGTACTCTCGATATAGTGTCTTCGTCGTCGTATCTAGTCTGATCTTATTCAGTGGAGCACTGCTGAAATGAGGCAATCTCACTCGACGATGTTCTTTTGTCGACGAAAACACCAAATAAACAGTACGAAGGCTTATGCACAACGACTTGGATCATTGGCTCTGACGAAGACGAAGACGTCGAAACGTTAGCCGAATAAAACTTTTATAACAACTTTATGTAAG
This sequence comes from Angiostrongylus vasorum, assembly GCA_018806985.1. Classification (NCBI taxonomy): domain Eukaryota; kingdom Metazoa; phylum Nematoda; class Chromadorea; order Rhabditida; family Metastrongylidae; genus Angiostrongylus; species Angiostrongylus vasorum. The sequence continues at coordinate 750,221 of JADANN010000370.1, forward strand.
CTTAACATTCCAAGAAGGTATTGGTGACTGAAGTAAAAGCAGTCGGGCGTACATATGCTTGCCTTCAGGGTACAAGTTTGCTTATTTTGTTACGACCAAACAGCAGTTTTCTATAGCAAACGTTCAGGAATTCTTTAAAACAGCCTAAAACAGTAGAAAGTGAGTTATTTTTTTTGCTTATTGGCTAACTATCGTTTTCGCCTTTAATTTCTGATCAGCTGAATAGGCAACAACAAGACGGGCAAAGTAGCGCCATTTTATGAAGTTTGATTTTCTTTTTTAAATTTTATTTCATTTAGTACGACATGGCTTTCACATGTACTGTGCAGATTTCAGCACTTCTCACATTCGATTCGTTTTTTCGCATCCATTGTCCACATAGATCTTCCAAGTTTTACGTGTGGCTTCGGCTGTTGGTTGTGGGTTTTCATTTCATCTTGAATGTCGTAAAATGCTGGTCAAGTCGATTCTCATTGGAGTCCTGAGGTATCCGGGCTAGAGCATTCTCAACTGGGTTGCAGAGAGTGGTTTTTTTCCCGTAAACTCTGGCACTAATTTCCCGACTACGAAGGGATGAGAGGCTTAGGTGAGCCCGCAGCGCTATCGAATCAGCACCATGCTTGTGATGACCGGCATCACTACCACTATGCTAAGTTTAATTAGTGTTAGGGAAAAATTTCCTTTTCCAATAATAATGTAACCACTTCTATCTACTGCCTATTCTTTTTTCGTGGTGAGCAAAACTCCGGACGGCAGGTGTCTGCGGTGGGGATCGAACCCGCTATTACCCTTTCCGAGGACTAACGTGTCACCACTGCACCGTGCGGGCCGTTCGTTTCGCCTTTCTAAAAAATAATATTATAAGAAGATTCGTGGGAAAAAAAATTTTGTTCGAAGGTCGTTGACCTTGTCGGTACAAAAGATGACGAATAGCCACGAGTGGTACAATAAACTTAGTGTCACTCAGTGTTCAGTGTCACCTTCATTTCTGCTACTCTTACTATCATTATACTCTTTTCACCAATGGTCTTCTCTGAGGTACCCCCTACCTCCAGAGGAGCATACTTCTTTTAAAAAAGCAGTTTTTCACCACTGAAAAGTCCTTCAATGAACGTGTTGTAGGGAGCTCATTTGTCGGATTAGAAAGGACTGAAAGTCGGAGCAAGGTACGTTTAGTACTTTATGCATGAATGACTCGTTTTTACGAAAAATCATGAAGGTCACATTACAATTTCCACTTGATTGATTGACATATTGCTAATTCTCTTGTAGGGAAATTCTCTTTCTATGGACTCCCAAAATATCCGTGGTAGGGGTTTTCCAAATAATCACCACAGGTTGTTTGGCCAGCTGTTATTGGCTCGACTAGAGTTTTGCTAGCTTTGGATTGATCTGCCATCAAAACTGCTGTGATTCGTGCACCATTAGTTTACTGCTAGCTGATTTCCGGATGGGAATTTCAAATTCGAAATTTTGGAGGAGATCCTCGTTTTTCTCACAGCTGCGCTTGCAGGAACGCTCAGTAGGGAAGATGAGGCAGTGTAGTTTTCGGTATCAAAGCGTCCGCAGTAGGAGGTTTTAGCAAGCGATTTCCTACTACCTGATACTTAACGGTCTGTGGCTTATTCAATAACTGGTTAATGTATCTAGTATAACTTCTTAGCGTTCTATTTGTGGTCGTTCATCACGTTGTACGGTAATAGAGGCATTTATTTTCGTGTTCTGCAGAGATTTGGGATTCACCCACAACCGTAAAAGCTCTATTCAGTTTGCGTGAGTCATTGTTTTAGAATCTTTGGCAAAGAACTTGTGAATAATCACGTTATTTTCGTTCCAATGTTTAGCTCTTACTCATCAGACTACATTTCATACTACTGTTTGTCGCAGAATCGTATCTAGGTAGCAGTACCCTTGTTCAATCGTCTTCATTTCCTTACATCTACCGTCAATTTGTTGATCTCGAAATAGGCACTCTGTGAAATGTATTTCTGTTCTTACGAACTACCCTTGTTGAGCTGATCGGAGTTGGTGTAAATTGTTGTTGTTGTTGTTGTTGTTGTTGTTCGATGGCTCTTTTGTGTTTCAGTTATTTCCTCTTATCGTTGGGTGCCTGACTTATCGTACCACTTGTTTTTTCTAATTTTTAGAATGGCAGAAAATAGCGGACGAGCGTTAGCGTTAGCGATCTGTATATTGATGGTAACTACTGGCTCATTGAATACAATATTTGCGAAGTGGACGGATACATTAAAGGCTGAAGGCGTTACTTTTAATCACCCAATTCTACAGGTAACCATCACTATCAAAGCAACCGAATTAATGAAATTACTTCCAAGGAGCCCATGTAGCGCATGTAGCGCAGTGGTTGGAGGCGTCCTGCAGTACACATTGCATCGATTTCCGCTTTCGTGGCCCACCAAGCCTTCCATCCCTACAGGGTCATCAAATTGGTACCAGACTTTTCTGGGAGCATAGCAACACTGGCTTGATACATCGGTAGGTCACCGTGAGTCATTGTAAAGGCCAGATTTGCTTTCAATCCCCTCAAACGATTCTTAATTAATTTCGAATGCATGGTGCATCCATCAGGGGATTGATCAATACCAAGAGCTTTATTCTTTTTTATCCTTTTTTTACTTGCAAGTATATTCTCTGTTTACGAAGTAGTTTAAACGATACTGTCTAGGCATTATGCATGTTTTTTGGAGAATTCCTATGTTTGGTTACGTTTTTCGCTATCTACGGCTATAAGAAATATTGGTGGAACAGATCCAACATTTCTGGTTTGATTTCCCTTCTATTCTGATGTTTTTTTTCACTATTTATTATTATTCTTAATATGGTCGATTTGTATTGTTATATTTCCTGCTCACTTTCTTGTTGTCAAATTTTTCAGTACATATCAGAAGTTCGACTCTTTTCTTTTAGGTGATCTAGGTTCAGTGGCCAATATTACGTCGGAGTCTGAACCTATCCTACCACAGTTTAATCCCTTCATCTTCCTCTTTCCTGCATGTTGCGATATCCTTGCTACGTCAATTATGTATATTGGGCTTAACCTTACTACAGCAAGTAGTTTCCAGATGTTAAGAGGTAAATCTTCATGGTTTCCATGGTTTTTATCTCCTCTTAGTTCTCGATATAATTGTAATTGGTGGAGAGAGGATGTTGTTAACAGAATGCTATAGTCCAATCACTTGCACTTCAACTGATATATGTATTCAGGGGCTGTAATCGTATTCACCGGTTTACTGTCAGTAGGAATGCTAGGTACACGTATCCAGGGTTTTAAATGGATAGGAATGACTTTCGTGATTCTTGGACTTGTTCTTGTTGGAGTGACCGATACACTCTATCACCATAATCCTGTTGATGATAAGAACGCCATAATCACAGGTGGTTATTCGTGTAATCTTTTCTGAAGTCTTAAGTCCTACAGTCTATTCATTTTTTAAGCTGCTTGGGAACATATATGTATGTACCCATGTACACATGTGTATACATACATATGTATACACATATATACATATGTATGAACATATATATATATATATATATATATATATATATATATGTATATATATATATATATATATGTTGTTTCTTAAAAAACTTTCAGGAAATCTTCTCATAATTATGGCACAAATTATCGTTGCCGTACAGATGGTTTATGAACAGAAATATCTAAACCAGTACGACGTGCCTGCCTTATTCGCTGTTGGTCTTGAAGGTTTGGCTGACGTCATTTTTTTATCCGCAAAAATGACCTGATCCTTCCCTGACCCACCTCCTCCACATACTCTTGCCTTTTCGGTTTCGTTTATACTTTTTTTTTGTTAATACTAAGATAGTTGATGTCATTCTGTTTCCCTTTCCAAACGTTTTACTGCCTCATCGTGGCTGGGAGGTTTTCCTGGGTGTCGGGCTGCGATTTACAGCGGGGGGATTTATCCCCCCAGCAGCGCCTTCCACGCTCAGAAGTTCGACGTTTCCGTCCGGAAGCCGAGCTAAGAGTAGAAATACCAGGATCCACCACCGCCGTGGCATCAAACTAGTCGCTTGGTGGCAAATCTCCCTTTGATCCATAAGGATGGCAGATGCCTGTGGTGGTGATGACTCGGGCAGACTTTGGCGACGCTGACTTCCAGACTCCAGGAAACCACAATGGCTAACCTAGTAAAACTCCAAGAAAATGGAAATTATGCTGGGGCTCGCACAACCAGTGAAGACGGCCCATCCAACATCCAAAGAACTGTCCATTCCATTTCCCAGTCAGGGGGACAACAGAGGCATCTTTTTGTGGCAATTGGATTTAATCTTTTTCAGGAGTGTTATTTTCAGTATTAAAATTTCATTAAAGCCTTCTAAATGCCCAATCAACCGATTATATTGCAGGTTTTTTCGGGATGATAATCCTCTCCATTCTGTTGATTCCCATGTACTACATTCACGTTCCGCGCACGTTTTCTACAAACCCTGAAGGCCGTCTCGAGGACATTTTCTTCGCATGGAAAGAAATTTGTGAGCAACCATGGGTTGCTGTTGCGCTATCAGGAATCATTGTTAGGTAACATCATTTAGTGAAATAGTCACGTGCTTAGGTAGAATTTTTCGTCTAATAATAAAAGATTACGAATTTCCAGCATAGCTTTCTTCAATTTTGCTGGCGTTTCTGTCACTAAGGAGCTTTCTGCTACTACTCGAATGGTTCTCGATAGTGTGAGAACTCTTGTAGTTTGGATACTTAGCATACCACTCTTTGGAGAACTCTTCATTCCTCTGCAGGTTGTCTCTTGGAATTATATTAATAAATTATGCATGAAACAAGGCAAAATAGCTGTTTCCCGGAAATGGTACAACAGCAATGGTCGCAAGGGGGTCTAAGTACAAAAGTCCTTAGGTTACACATCGCTTCACGTTTTAAACGTCTTGCTCTCCTAATGCATCATCAATGTTGGTAGTTGTGCGTTTGCGCTGCAAATATCAAGTTTTCCAGGACTGTTGGTAATTCTTGAGTCCTGCAAGTAAAGGATTGAAACATAAAGTTTTTCAGGAAGTTCTAGACTAGGTGGTATTTTCAGGCTCTTGTTTTATTAAGGCATTCTATCTTTGGAAGAGTTATTAACTACCACTGGTTGTTGTAAAGGTTTTCCTATATATTTGCTCATGCTACTTTAATTTGTTTAACGCATTTGCTATAATTTTTTTTTGAATGCATGATCCTACTTTTCAACAATAAAAATACTTGACAAGCTGACAAACTTACATCGGAATATTTGAGACTGTTCATTTCTAGTTTGTCCAAAACTCAAATTTTCGAGAAAAAAAGCGTTGAAGCTCTTAGTCCAAACGCACTTATGAGACCGCAAACGTCAAATATGCATTTGTGGCGTTACTGCACCCTACTTGGCGAATTCTCACTTATTGAATCTCTTCCCAACTGGAGATGTTTTTGCTTTTGGTAGCAGACATGTGGTGAAGAGGTTTGCTCTTTCAAAGAGATTAGGATTTTATTCTGTTATTATGGTGGGTTTAAAGAAATTGGATCTCGTTGCAAGGACATGCAGATTGCAGCTTTTTATTTCAACTAAAACGTTAATTATGAGCTGAAATATGTTTAGACGTGAGTGCTTAAGTTATTTCAGCCAACTATGTTGAACTTGGCTTGAGAAAATCAGAATTTGCGGTGTACTAGAAAAGCATTCTTTAGGTAGGAAAATGTAGTATTTAGCAATTTTAATTAATTAATTTATTGGTTTGGTTTTTGTTGTAACCAACGAAGTCCGACTTCCAAGCGGTTTACTGCCTCATCGTGGCTGGGAGGAGTTCCTGGGTGTGAGGCTGCGATGTGCAGCGGGGACTCATCCCCTCGGCAGGGTGTCCCGAGCTGAGGGCAGTCCGGTGTTTCCATCAGAAAGCCTATCTAAGGGTAAACCAATACCAATATCCACCACCGTTCTAGTATGGAACTAGTCACAGTGGCAAATCTCCGTCTGATCTACAACGGCAGCGGCTGCCTGTGGTGCTGACAACCTGGAGCAGACTTTAGCTAGGTTGACCTCTTAGGAACACAATGGCTAAACCAGCAAATTATAAGGAGAATGGAAATAACGCTGGAGCCATTACAACCAGTGAAGGCGAACAGTCCAAGTATCCAAGCAAGTAATGAAATCCCGTGCTAACTGAGACGTATCGGCTTGAACTTGAACGGAGCCGCTATTTCCATGTTAAACCATCCAGATGAATTTTAATCACAACCGTGATCCTATGCATGTTGTACAGGTCATAGTGCCTTAAATTCGCCACGAATTTGCTTGGCATTTCAAAGGAGGTGGTTCTGGCGATCGTGATTCCTTCTACTGTGGATGTCGTAAAAGTCCAAAATCGTGGGGAAATTTTCTCTTTCGTGCTTAGTGGAATGTATGCAATATCTTCTTAGTTAACCGTGGTGATGAACTTATTCGACAATTGGATTTTTGTCAAAAGGTCATGCTTGTTGCGTATTCACCTGCACAACCCAGCCACGGATAGAGATGCTCACGTTCTCTTCGTTCTCCTGTTTTTGACTGTCGTTTATGATTGTGCCTAGCTTAATGTGTGAGTTTGGCTGTGAATGGAGTATACATCGTTTTCTTTTTTGACTTATTTACCAGCTGCTGGGTGAACACGATTTTGGAAATATGGCGTAGTTGTGCCTGGACATCCAGGATGTTCAATACGGCGACCTCCGGCCCTTGTGCATCGAAGAAAGGTCTGGTTCGTTGTTTAGGATTCTTCTAAAACTGCAGAGATTATGGAGATCAGTTTAGTTTTTCAAGGCGATATAGAGGCCGAATCTACGAACGTTTTATTACTGTCTTTATTTTCCTCCCTAGGTATAACACTTAGTGAATGGTCTTATTAGATGTTCGTCTTATTAGAACATTTTTCTATAAAATGCCAAAATAGCTGTACCTGACATCTCCAAAGGTTCCTAATTCTTCACCACAGGAACTCACCACCTTGGTGGATCGCATAGGTCTTTTGTTGTATTATGCCTTGAATTGCGACAAGGATTCTTGCAACGATACGGCAGCTTAGGGACCGCTCAAAGACAAAGTAGCGAGTCGATTATCAACATCAAATCAACATTTTACCTTAAAAGCGAATAACATTTAGATACCAAGTAAATTTGTTGTGCATCAATATTGTTGTGGAATATTTTTTTAAAATTCTACGTAGTCCATCTTCACATCCACTACGGGCTTAACACGATTGGATACTAAGTGGACAAGATGCTTTTACCATTGTTCGCTTGTGAGCCAATATAAAGGGTACTATTTTTGTTTGTGTTATTTAATTTGCCACATTTTAGCTTGTTGGTTTTGGATTTCTTATCCTCGGGATGTTCGTCTACAACGACATCATCATTGGTCCGTGGTTCCGTCAGCGTATTCTACCAGATATGGGTGAATCACATTTCTGCACCCGGTCAGTTCGATTATTTCTATCAATTGGTCTTTATTTGGTGAAACACGGTGATGGTAGAAATCAAGTTGTTATTTATCAACAAGGAACTAATTGTCTGAAGATTTGATTTCCAGTAAGCAAACGTGTTCTTGTTGATATTAACGTCCTAAAATACGGCTGATGAAAACAATTCTGTAGAAGACAATTGCCGAATCATAACCTATTTTTAAAAAGAACTGCTAGGTTAAACACCTGTTCTCAGTTTGGTCATAGTAGCTTGTTGATTATTGCCGAGTTTCACGGATATTCCGTTCCGGACTGTTATTCTCAACGTAGTTCAAGGTACTCTCGAATTCTACTTTCAGATGTTGCTTCACGATTTGCGGGGCTGACTTGATTGAAACAGAAAATGAGAATCTAATCAGTGAAGATCAGTAGTGTTCTATAGCCACCCTTCTCAGTTTTTCCATAATTCTTCGTGCATATTATTCATGTTAAATTCTTAAAGTAGCATCACCAAGTAGATGTTTCTAACGTGTAACGTTTACTACCATCGCCACTAGGTGCTTACTTTAGAAATGTTTATTTAAGGTATTAAACTATTAGTATCGTTCTGTGTTCCAGCTGTGCATAGATGCCATTTTAACTTGTAAATATTCCACTGTTGCAAATTTAATTACCTATTTCTTTCAGAAAGTCCTAAACATTGATTGAGATTAAAATTATCAGCCGCAACCCTAGGAATTGTATTTATGTGCAGTATCTTTAGTTTTACTTGTTGTCTACTGCGCTTAATTCTTATTTCTAAATTATCCAGTTTTAAATTCTCTAGTTTTATATGCCATTCATGAAAGCGTGTTCATTGGTAACTTTAGGTCTCTACGGATCTAATCTGGGTTATGTTACGTTGTCGTGTTGTGCTTGTCCTTTGTAAACACCCAATCTGTGCTTCATCTTACATGGGTGAATAAACATTGGTTATGTAGCACTTTCTGGGATTGTCAGGAAATTGGAGGATGTAAACTCTTTTAAATTGCAATAAAAGAAAAAAGTTGTGACCGCTCCATAGTTTTGTCCCGTGGTTTAGGTCATAACGAAAATCACCTACTTTTTCGTTAGTACTGGAGTTATATGGATAAGGGCACTTCTTGCATACGCAACACACTATTTAATGCATTCGCACGATGACCGGTATGACCTCTACAAGTCACTATTTTTCAAGGGTTGATCTAGGTGCAATGTTCTTTTCTTAACTTATTGTAATCTTTTGCTGGCTTATCCAACATAGATATAGCATCACGTCTCGTCTCTGAAAGGGTATATCCTTAATGATTTCCCACACAATTCCTCGTTTTCTGGTGGGACTATCGCATTCCAGGAGAGTTTGTGGCCTCGAAAATGTATCCGGTGAAGGGGCGCAGAATGCTTCTGCTTTGAGGGAGTGGCATGGGACATAGTGTGCAGCATCATTTTTGCCGAGCAACTCGTTGTTCCCTAGTTTTCAGTCGCTACGATAACTTTTGGGTGCTGTTTGGAATGAGGGGATATCAAAACTGAAAGACAAACATCGTGGCATGCCTCGCAGAGCTTATACAAGTTCACTAAAAGCTGACGGCAATATGATTGCATACAGGAGTGTCTTCTCTTTATGCACAAAAAACTGTATGTGCACAAAAACAAAGGGTGGTGTATAACGCACATGGTGCACACAAAGGGTAAGAGAAGCGCAGAAATTCTTCCAAAACGCAGAGGAAACTCTAATTTTATGACGGGAAATCAGGCGTAACTTCCAAATTGCGGGGCATTGCGGCCGGTGTGGTCTCCACCGGGGGTCACTGCTAGTTGGGCAAAAAAATTAGAGGCCGCCTCTTGGGCACATCACGAGAAATTACGCGTTGTCAACGTGTTAAACTGCGGAAAAGGTGAAGGGAAGCATTTAATTGCTTCATGGACAAACTCCTGAGGTATGTGTGGGAAAAGACTGATTTGTTTCACTAGTTTCCTGGCTAGAGAGCTAGATTCTACCCGTATCTGCTATGTATGCTGCATACCTGTATCATACCGTAATCCCATAGATCCTCGACTGACTGAAGCGGGTGCCAGTAAATCTTCTATTTCTACCATGTCGCGTGCAAGAGTAGCCAGTGGGTTCTGGTCGTTCTACGAACTCGTTAAGCATCGCAACCTTTTCCTAGGATTTCGTGAAGAAGTCTGACCATCGGGTCAGTGCTCTTCCTTTAATATGTTTGAAATCCCAAGGAATCCAGTCACTAACGAATCTTGTACATCGGTTGTCGTTCATGCGTATTACGTGTTCGGCGCACCTCTTCGAACGTATAGGGTATAAAACAGCATCTTTAATCTTTAATCCTTGGCTTAGGTCAAGACTTCGGGATCCCCTCCATCGTTTATGTGGCACGGGATACTCCCAGGATCGTCCTTCCGACTGCGCGTTCAATAACGCTAAATGATCGTCGATTCGTTCATTCTACTTAAGCAGTGAAAAAAGTTTTTGACTCACGCAGTAAGATCGTTGAGTAGAAGAAGTGGGCACTGAGTCGGGTGTTCCTTGTTCTGTTCACTACATTCTCGATGCTCTTGAAAGCTCCCTAAGCCGCTCGCTTCCTGCTGCTCAACTCTGAAACTAAGTCGTTCAACATGTTGCCTTCCCGAAAGACATAACTGGAGCATTCGGAGATATTCGTTCCGTTGAGGGTGAATGGGGCATACGAAACCAATCGGCTCCTCATAAACATCGTTTTTATAAGATCTACTCGAGTACTGATCTTTCCATAAGCCTTATCAAAGGCAGCGACTATTCGTTCCAACCGGTTAATACTAGGGTTATAAAAACGATCTCATCAGCAAAGCAAAATCACTCCCATGTTGTCCCATTCCAATGTTGGCATGACGTTCTAGGGGGTGGCCGTATATAATTTTTGTCGAGATGCTATCGCCTTACCTAATCCCTCTTTTGACGTCAATGTTAATATTACTATAATGACGCTGAGATATTTTCAAAGCTACGGACCTCAGGTGTCTTTTGTGGGGATAGAATCCGCTATTACATTTTCTGAGGGCCAACGTGTTCACCACCACACCATGTGGGTCCTTCGTTTCGCCTTTCTGTCAGCCGTATTTTAAGCTAGAGGTGCTATCAGCAATCACCCGTCCATAGCCTGTCATGAAGAAATAGGCAGTAAAAAAAAATTACTATTTTGTTAATATTGTTGTAGCGCAGTGATATCGTGGTTGCGAAATCTTTGTATAGCTCACGAAGAATGTTAATATACTGAGTAGGGGACTCCTTGATTATCAAGGGCTTCCATAACTGCTTCTATCTTAGTTGAGTCAAATGCCGTCTTTAAGTCGATGAAAGTGAGACAGAACGGTCTTTTGTGCTCTCGCGATCCTCCAGTGAGTCTTGTGATCGTGTGGTTGTGATCCATCGTACTAAATCCTTTTTCGAAACCCTGCTTGCTCACATGGCTGCCCTTCGTCCAGTGTTCTGTCAATCCTGTTTAGGATGACTCGAGTGAAAAAGTTTGTAGACGACAGACAGCAAGCAGATTGGGCGATAGTTGCCGATATCGTATGGGTCACCCTTCTTCTCTTCCACTGAGTAGGGGACCTTGCCTTCAGACAGGTAACGTGTGAAGAGCCGAGCCGTTGTGTTTATGTGAACTGGCGGAAGGTTACTAAAGTGCTCAAGTTTAATCCTGTCCGGACCAGGTGAAGTTCGATTTTTCACCGACTAAATAGCATGTCGGATTTCGCAAAGTAGAACCGATGGAACGACATATCCATCCTCCTTTATTTCATATGAGGACAAGAGGACGTGGCTGTTGAAGACATCCGAGAAGTAATCGTGAATGATTTTCTCCATTGACTTTCTGAAAGCTGTAACTGTTCCATCCGGGCGTCGGAGTGCAATCATCTTGGCTTTGTAATTGGCGAAGTCTCGGTGGAGTTTGTAAATGCTTTTCCCTTTTTCTTCAGCTTTTCTAAGCTTTTGCTTCTTCGACCATAACAGCTGCTCTTCTCTCTTTAAGATATTGTTTTATCGCCTTCCTGCATATGATGTGGCCTATTTCGTCACGTTTCTCTCCGCTGCGGGACTCCCACGTCCAGCGTTGAGAGCGAGGCTTCTGGAATTACGAGTTACCACGAATGGTCTTGATCGTCGTGATAAACTCAGACAGGCGCTCACCCTGCTTGTTCAGTTGTGATCCGTGGTTCCTAATGTAACCTTCTTCAGAGATTCTTCTGGGTCCAATATTAACGTTAAAATCTCCAGTGATGAGCTTAAAGAATGTATGACCTTCTTTGCAGAATTTCTCTAGGTCCATATAGAAATCTTCGACTTCGCCTCTTCATTGCTTTATGTCGGTGTTTTAAACGATGAAGATGGTCAAATCCGATTTTTTATGCATATCGTTGCAACTGCAGACGTCTCATTCGGGTTGTTGGTTGTTCGAATGAGTCGATGTTCATACCAAACTCGTGCTGAGCAGAACGCTGACGCCGCCGACTCCTCTACTGTCGTGTGTTCCGAGGAACAGTTCATTTCTGGTGTCATAGTTGACGTTGAATGGGTGGCATCTTTTCGTCTCGGCTAGTCCAATGACGTCGTACTTATTGTTGTTGCTTACATGATCAAGTTTTCTATGGAGGACTCAGATGCAAGTTTGCGTGCATGGTAAATGCAGATCTTCACCGTGGTCCTTAGCGATTTAGGCAGCCTAGAATGGCTCAGTGATTTTAGCAGCCTCTCCATACTCGTCCTACCCAACGCTAGCGTATCAGGGTATCTTTCGGAGTCATGGGAATGAGGTCGGTTTATTCTACTGTGTTTGACTTTTTGATACCCACGTGTAGCTTGCTGAGCTGTGAAGGTGGGAGCTGGGTATGTTCACGGGCACCTTGCCTGTCTCTCCCTCTCTCCCAAAAATACATCGTTGGCTTATTTGTTGGAGGAGACTCCTTATCGCCTCCCCATAATTCCCTGTCACGTGATTTCAGCCTTTTGGCGGAATTTACTTGTGTAACACAATCCGCACAAACGAGAACACGCCCATGTCCACATGCATAAATACATCGTCATAAATACAGAAGGCATATGCCAAATCGGCACAGCAGAAACAGGTGGTCCATCCCCTGGATCCACCTGCGTCTAAGGGAAGCAACTGACGCTGTTGTTCTGCATTTAACCTTATTCGCCACCCAGGGACTCATCACGTTACTTGTCGGCTAACAGGCATGAGATTATAAAGAACATTTCTCGTTAAATGTTCTCTATTTTCCACTTAAATACGTCTTTCATTAGATTACGTATTTGCATTGTTACTCTTGCACCTAACTTATTATATTATAAAAATACTTGGTACAACGGGCGCGTGCGTGTCCCACATTCACATTTTCTCTTAACCACTGGGTACACCACCAGTCATGCTATCGGGCACGCCTCATTGCTTGTGGAATAGACCTCACCACACGAGCTTTGATCTTGCGACCAACGCCACTCTCTTGGACGTTGCCCCGCTCACTAGCAACGTCATTTGGCTTACGACGACACCCTTGGAGATCGCCTTCTTTTACAAATTCATTTGCATGAGTTGTAATGATATTAACAAAAATCCTTAGCTCTTGCATTACTAATACATTGTTATTGTCGATTCTCATGTAATTACTTTGTGTTATCAACATAACAGTTTTGTCAAATACTTTCACAGCTCACGGGTACTCTACCCAGCAATTCTTCACTCTTACTACTAAAGCACTCCTGCGAACGCTTTTTCACATTCTTGCACTGTGAGCACTTAAATCGCAACGCTGTTTTAGTCATGGCAATATTTTAACACAATCAGTATGTACTAATTACTCATATCCTCACAAACTGTTGCATAATGCTCTACACTATTGTTAATGCATTTTATTAGGTACAAAAATCCATTGAACTACCTCATTTGTAATTTACCGTGCATGCATTTCAAATCCCCATGCATTGTTGTGTAAATAATATGTATGTATAAGCATAAAGGTTTAATTACCCAAGTTTGAGGCGCTGTGCTCATCAACCTTTTACTTTTATTGCTAACGCACTCCCACGAACGCTTTTTCACGTCCTTGCGCTACAGAAATCTCTCTATGAAGTGGGTCGGTGGGGAGTAGAGGATATCGATGATTTTTCAACTTTGTGGGTGCTCCCAGCGGTCAGTGCCGCTTCATCGCGCCTGGGAGGTGTTCCTAGGTGTCGGACTGCGATGTACAGTGGGAGGATTCATCTCCCTGGCAGGGTCTCCCAAGTTGAGAAGGAGTCCGGCGTTTCCATTAGGAAGCCCATCTAACAGTAAACCAATACCAGGATTCGTCACCATCCTGGTACCAAACTAGTCGCATGGTGGCAAACTTCCCTCTGATCCACAAGAACTGCGGCTGCCTGTGGTGGTGAAGACTTGGGGCAAACTTTGGCCAGGCTGAGCTCCGGGTTCCAGGGAACCACAATGGCTTAATCAGCAAATCTCCGAAAAATGGAGATTATGCTGGGCCCGTATAACCAGTGAGGACGGACCGTTCAAGTATCAAGTATCAAGTCTTTCTGGAGGCAGTGACTGGTCAGCCTCGGGGCCGGAGAGCGATCATTTTTAGTTAAAATCTCCAAAAAGTGACCTTAAAGAATGTGTGGTCTTCTCTGTACAACTTCTCCAACTTCACATAGAACGGTCTTACCTCGCCATCTTTATATCTCGTGATGTTAGTGCATGGACGACGAAGGTGACCAAAACCGTAATTGCTGCACATCTTCTTTACTTTAGTCTCCCAATTCGGGTTGTTGTTTGTTCTAAGGGATCGGTGTGCGTTTCAAAATTGTGTTGATGAGGATGTCCCAAGGTTTTACCGCCTCATCATAGTTGTGAGGTGTTCCTGGGTATCGGGCAGCGATGTACAGCTGAGGGTTCACCACCACCCCACCCCAACCCCGAGAAGGAGTCCGACATTTCCATCCGGAAACCCAGCTTAGAGTAAAGTAATGCCAGGAATCACCACTATCCTGGTATTAAACAAGTCGCATGGTGGCAAATCTCCTCCTGATCCACAAGGGCTGCAAATGCCTGGGGTGGTGACGACCTGAGGAAGGCTTCTGTTAGGCTCAGCTCGGGACTCCAGGGAAGCGTAATAGCTAAACCGCAAATATTCGGAATGGAAATTATGTTGGCACCGTACAACCAGTGAAGACGACCATCGAAGCCACCAAGTAAGTAAGTTGGTGAGAACATTAATTTCTCCAACTTTTCATTATCAAAGGGACAGCGTTTGTCATATGTTACAAGTGGTGTTTGATGGGAAGTGTTCCCTTTCATGCCTAATCGTCTTAGGTTATCGGGTGCTCAAGAGCGATCAAACATTTGAGTGTGCGAATGTTATAAGCACACGTCGTCACCAAGGTCGTTGCAAATTTAGGTGATCTAGAATTTTCATCAACCGCTTTGTGCTAGTCATTTCCTACGTTGCATGTCAGATTTCGTTTTCGTGGTCAATTTGGGGCCACTTTTTAAAACTGTTCACAGCGACTAATTGCAACGTGATGTTTATTGTGCTTTGGCTTGGGAGACGGGTATTCTTTGAGGTAGCTTTTCAGTCTCTCCTCGAGTGGGCGCAGAGATTATTCGTTGGAGACGACTTTGAGCCATCCGCTACGTAGCTACCGGTTACCTGATTGTAGGCCTTTGGCAAAACTGTCTTGTGGAATACAACCAACACAAACACGAACACACCGACACACGCATTCATGAACATTTCTTCGTAGACACGGTATGTGCTAGCGGAAACAAGGAGTCCATCTGCTGACCCAGATGGTTCTCAGGAAAGCGTAAGGTCACTTTTTGGTCTACGTTTAGCCACCTATCTGCCAACTGGGAACGCTTCACGTAGCCTTGCGACTAGGCGGCTGAGGATCCCCCAGTGAAGGAGATTCGCAGCATGAATGATGTATTACAACTTGTTCTTTCAATACGACATCAATAAATACTAAATTGACGCAGCAGAAAGACGGAACTCATCATTCCAAACGTGAAGGAAACCCAATCTCAGTTATAGCTGACATTCAACACGGATCAGCCACCTTAAGACAAGCCACCTAGCAGCTTGGGAGCTTATGCTTATTAGCTTATTCGGCTGAGCTTTAGCTTGTTCACTACATCGAAAATGACAGACACACTCCAGTCTCACACTACTCTACGTCCTCATTAACTTTGAAGTTCATACTGTTCTAGAAGATGACTCATGAACTTCATATCAAATAAGGATCAAACGTCCCTCAGCTAAGCCTTTCACCTTCATACCTAATAAGGATCAAACATCGCCCAGCTAAGCCATTCACAGGAACGGCTAATTTCGTAGGGGGCCGTGGTCGTTGACGGCTAATTCTCCGCCGTTTTGCGGACTTTCTACATCAATGATGCGCCAACCAACAACTTTACTAAAGTGTTTTGAGCCTCTTTCAATAGTTCTTTCTTCTGCCTTCTTCTTCCATTCAATAGCCACGATTAATCATAACTATTTTGAAGGAAAAAGGAGTTAGTTATTGGTGAAAATCAGACTACATGTGCTTCATAAGTTCAACAGTACTTGATTTACTTGATTTAACTCATGGTGTTTTTCCAGTAAAACGAAATCGTAGAAAGGATCGCTTTTTTGCCGATTTAAATATGTGCACAGTTTTCGTGAAATGTCCTGTCCATTTGGAATTTGTTCAAACACAGATTTCGAAGTAAAATAGGGACTTTACTCGGATACTTGGATGGCCCATCCTCACTGGTTGTGCGGGTCGCAGCAAAATCTCCACTTTTTTGGGAGTGTTGTTAGTTTAGCCATTGTGGTTCCCTGGAGTCCTGAGGTCAGCCTAGCTAATGTGCGACCCAAGCAATTCGTCACCATCAGAGGCAATCGCCGCCCTTGAGGATCAAAAGGAGGTTTCCCACCATGCGACTAGTTTGACATCAGGACAATGGTAGGTCATGAAACGCCAGACTCTTTGTCAGCTTGTGAGGACCTGCCTCGGGGGGATATATTCCCACTGTACATCGCAGCGCAATCCCCAGGAACACTTGCCAACCACGATGAGGCGGTAAACGGTTTGAAGGTAATACTTACTTACTTGATACTTGAACGGCCCGTCATCACTAGTTGTGCTGGCCCCAGCATAATCACCACTTTTTGGAGACTTATTGGTTAAGCCATTGTGGTTCCCTGAAATCCCGAGGACAGCCTGGCGAAAGTCTGCACCAGGTCGTCACCACGACAGGCAGTTGCAGCCCTCGTGGATCAGAAGGAGGTTTACCACCATGCGACTTTGATACCAAGACGATGGTAGATCCTGGTATTGGTTTACTCTTAACTAGGCTTCCTGATGGAAACGTCTTACTCCTTCTCAGCTTGGGCGACCCTGCCGCGGGGACGAATCCCCCCACTGTACATCGCAGTCCGACATCCAGGAACACCTCCCAGCCACCATGAGGCGGTAAACCGTTGGAAGGTTTGAAGGTAATAGGGATTTTTTATTGCTGTAAAATAGGAAAGTTATATCTCTGCAGAAATCACTAGGTTCCTATGGTTTACATTTCAACTAGTAATGTTTGCAATGAGCCGATATATGTTCGACTTATAAATTTGCAGGAAATACAAGTTCAGTTTATTCAAAATGTGCTATATGTTATAAAGCCTGTGCTATGTTAAAGGATAAAAAAGGATAAACCTCTCGGCGTTGGTCAATCCCTAGGGGATGCGCCATGCATTCGACTTCATTAAGTATCTTTGGAGGTGATTAAATGCATATCTTTCCTATAAAATGACTCGCGGTGGCCTAGCGACGTATCGAGCCAGAGCTGTCATCCTCCCAGAGGGAAAGTCTGCTACCACTTTCCCCACCTTAGAGGGATGGAAGGCTTGGTTGGCTTGGACAGCTGGATCGATCCGATATGTATTACAGGATCGCCTCTAACCACTGCGCTACAGGCTCACGTTGCTAATTATTAGGTCTATAATGTTGCTTCTATCTGGCCTAACACAATCTCTGTGTTGTATAGACTATTGAATGAATACAAAATATGTGGCAAAAGAGTTGTACACAACAAAGTAACCATCGAAGAAAGATTTCATTGAGATCAATAAATACAGTCCACGTTGCCTCACAATGCGCTATGAAACCAGTAGTTATTGAGCGTAATTATACTGAGTGTTATTAACTAGTAACGTGTTTTTTTAGTTGGGTAAGGCAGAGAATATTGGCAGGTTAAAGATTTTCATGAACTTTTACTTCATGCCTTCAACTTTCGTCTACTTCCAAAGAGGTGAATTTCTTGTTGTTATATTCTTTGCACATTGCAGTTGTGTTATCAAACGTGTTATCATCAAACCAGTTAAATAATTCATAGTCACAAGTAAGCTGTAGTCATAGTTTTAGCTTATTGGACTAACGTCCTTCATCATTCTTCCTCATCGTAAGGCCGATCCATCGGTCACATTTTTGTTACTAACTTAAATATTCTTCAGCGGTTTTTGAACCCATCCACACTGACTTTGCTCTAAGCCTCATGTCTTTTATTTTTCAGAACGAGGTCGTGACCAACAGGTTCGGTTCAGTACTTTCCATACCAAGGTGGTATTATGAGATCGTTGTTTTTTGGCATAAGCTCGCACTAAGGTTGACTTTCTTTAACGGAATCTGTCTGACAGCAGATGGTTGAAAAGCGTTAAACTTATATCTGTCGATTGAATCACTTTCTTAATTCTCCTACTTCTACTTGTTTATTGAGTAGTTTGCTTACAAATTTTGCATATTTTATGATATGTGCTGCTTGCATTTATTCCATGCAGATGAACGCTGCTTATTTGCGGCAGTTGCGGACTTCTGGGGCACTAAAAGCGATATGTTCTGGTAGGTTTTGTTCTTTTTTTCCCTATTCTGAATAGATCTGCAGCTTGGTACTGGTCGGTGATACAGGTTTTTTCTTTTGACAGATCGAGTGAACAACCAACAATGCAAAAAAATCGTCATAGATTATTCTAGTCCGAATATAGGGAAGCAGTTCCATATTGGGAATTTGCGATCGACGTTACTCGGAAGATATCTGGACAGGGTTTGTTTTCAATTCACTACCATTACCAGTAGTATTCAGAATACTGCTGTTTCATTCTGATTTTGTCAAAATGAGTTCGCATCTTTTCTGTTTGTTTTCATATATTTTTTGAAGCGTACGGCTTCTGTGTCGATATTTTTTTCGTAGAAAAAAGCTTGATGATGAAAAAGGGATGGAAAAGCAACTTGTTCAGATTGGTGTACTCCATCACATAAAGGTTATCCGCTGATTAACATGTATTCTTTCTCTGGGAGGTTTAAATGAGGTTGATAGATAATCCTTATTCGGCTAACGTTTCGGGTGAGGATGCCTCATTCGAGAGATGCTCGAATGAAGAAGATCTGACTTGATTCGAAGACGAAGATGCCACATCGAAAAACGAACAGCTGCAGACCATTGACTCAGATCATCGGCTCTGATGAAGACGAAGACGTCGAAACGTTAGTCGAATAAACGTTATATAACAAGCTTGTGTAAGCTTATTAAAGAAGAATACATGTTGTTAGTCATACCGAGGTTAAAGGAAAGTCGGTTTTGAAATGTTGTGTGCTGAATTCAACATATTCATAGGTCCATCGTGCCATAGGAAATCAAGTGATTTCTGTGAACTACCTTGGTGACTGGGGTACACAGTTTGCAATGATAGCGACATACTGGCCGAAAGTAAGTTTTGTAATTGGAGTTCGCAATTAAAATTGTCGGAAATAAAGGTTTTGCTAATGTAGCATGCACATTTTAGTATGAATTTATCCCTTTTCATTCACTAACTGTTTCTACCTTGCTAGCTTACATTTGGATCTACAGGATGCAAAATTATTCCATTCGTATATTAAGTAAATTATGAACTCGCATTCTTCGTTAGCTGTACAAAAATTTCACAAACAAGATTTCACCATTCTACAACGATATTATCGTTGTCGTCAAAAGAGGAGTTAGGCAAAGCGATGCTATCTCGCCAAAATTATTTACCGCCACCCTCGTGAACGTCATGCGAACATGGGATTGGGATAATATGGAAGCGAAATTCGATGATCGATAATTACACCATCTTGGCTTTTAAGATGATGTCGTCTTTACAACATCAAATGTTAGCCAAGCGAAACGAGTGCTGGCCGACTTTGATAAAGCCTGTGGAAAGATTGGTCTTCGACTAAATCTCACAAAAACGATGTTCATAAAGAACGGATTGGCTTCGTATGCCCATTCACGCTCAACGGAACGAATATCTCCGAATGCTTCAGTTATGTCTATCTAGGTCGTGAAATCAATATAGTGAACGACTTAGCTCCAGAGCTGAGCAGAATGAAACGAGCGATTTGGGGAGCTTTCAAGAGCATCGAGGATGTAGTGAGGAGAACAATGAACACATGACTCCGTGCCCATCTTTTCGACTCAACGGTACTTCCTGCCCTAACATATGCGTCAGAAACTTGATCGCTGCGTAAGCAGGATGAAAGATCACTCAGCGTTATCGAACGCGCAGTCGAAAGGACGACGCTAGGAGTATCACGTTTCACACAAGTAAGGGATGGGATCCGAAGCTCCGACGTGCGTCAACGATCAAAAATCGAAGGTGCCGTTCTGTACGCTAAACAGTCGAAGATAAGGTGGGCGGGACACGTAATGCGTATGAATGACAACAGATGGACAAGATCCGTTAGTAACTGGATTCCTCGGGATATTAAACGTACTGCAGGGAAAACCACCGACCCAATGGTCAGAGTTCTTCACGAAGAGCCTAGAAGAGAGATATGATGCTCGACGAGTCCTTAGAGCGAGCAGAACCCACTGGGCTACTCTTTCACGCGGCAGGGAAAAGTGGAAGATTTACTGGCGCCGACTCGAGTCACTCGATGATAAACGGGACTACAGGTGATACAGGGTGATGAAGCCGTATGGTGTGGTGGTGAACACCGTTAGCCCCGGAAAGCGTAATAGTGGGTTCGATCCCACCGCAGACGCCTGCGGTCCGTAGTTTTGCAAACATCTTCGCATTATTGTGGTTATACTTTATGATCATCGTGCACGTGGTCCACTTTTCTGCAGCTAGGGCTTTTAAAATTGCAACAGAAAAGAAATCGCTGCTTTTAGTTTGCTTGTTCGTTAGGCTGAAGGCTCCTAAATGAACTGACATGCTTTGTAGTTATTAAAAAGACGGGAGAACACTATTCCAGAATAAGTGTTTTCTTTATCGAAGACATTTTATTATCCATCACTGTCAAGCTATGAGCGTATTCTTTGAGACAATTTTTGTGACAGATAACCTTATCCCGGTGGGAACTGCGGAGATTCGATAGGGAAGTTTGTGGTGGTTATGTGGAAAAGTGGTGGATGAGGTTCTTAAATTCGAAGTCTAACCCTTTTGAAGTGAATGTGGTAGAGTTGTATTTATTTCTAAGCTCCGAAGGGTCAACAACAGTTGCGGTAAATGGGAGCTTATTTTTTTAACCTGGTGAAAGCTCCGTGTTGGTTTAGATGTTCTCCAAACAACTGTATGTTTTACAAAATACAACTCAAAATATGAATTTTGTCCTTCTGATACGTCAGGTGCATTGATCGGAAAGATGGTGTACAAATGGAATAGTAAGTTATCCCGTAAGCCTATCTTTCAGCTGTATTTCTTAAACTCTTTCATTGTATCGTTTGGAAACGCATCATTAGTGGATTATTCTGTTTCGATATCCAGTTCAGCATTATTTCATAACTTAGCCTACTTATTCACCAATCCACGTATTAAATTCCAACATCTTTCGAAATAAATAGATGATTCTGTTATATTTAGAGAATATCTGCATTTTTCTTAGAAGGCAATGAGTTTTAAGCTACTAGCTGTTCACGGTGGATGTGAATGCAAATGCGTGATTTTCGAAGAGTGCAATGTTTTTCCATTACTATGAATGTAACTGATTTTATCTATATGTTCTTACGAACTGCTCTTGTTAGGCTGATGCGAGGTTGTTGTTGTTGTTGTTGTTGTTGTTGTTGTTGCTGTTGTTGTTCGATGGCTTAAATTTCGGCAATGTCGTTTTACTGAGAGCCTTAGAGAACACCCACACGCAAGAGCACGGTTCTGAGGAAGGCGAGATCGCCGAAACATCAGCCATCGAACAACAGCGACAACAACTTAGACAACCTCGCATCAGCCCTACAAGGACAGTTTGTAAGAACATATATATATGGATATCTCGTATTTATATTTATGCCGAAATTTATATAAAATCGGCCTTTTGAGTTATTGGGCAATTTCATTTCCACAATTTGTTCCCACTAATTCTATCTAAGCACAACGAGTAATCATTTTGATACCCGTTCTGTACAGAGAGATCACGAACTGTCTAGTTTGTGCTTTCATATCCTTGTTGGTGTTTATCGGCTTTTAATTTAACCACCTGACTATACTACTTATTTCATGCCTTATTTTGAAACCTAGGGATTCCTTTAAAGTTTTTTGGCTCAATTTTTCCATGAAAGAAGTTTTGAGATGAAACCTAGAATGTGTGTTACGGTAGTAAATGTTGCCCAGATTAATTTTACCCTATTGTTTATTCCTAGGTGGGCGGCTATTTTATATAATAGCGTTGTATTCCTTCAGCTTTCTGTTTTAGGTTCGCCCATCGGATTCATATTGGAACTCGTGCAACGATGTGGAAAAAATACGTGCAATCACAGACTGTTATATAGTAGCAAATAAGAAACGAAGAACAGATGAGGACTTTCGGGAAGAGGTGCGCCAGACCTTCGCTGGAATGGAAAATAAGATTGTAAACGGTGATTTTTCCTGTCCAGAAATGCGGCTTTGGAACGATATACGAGGATTATCTGAGCGACACTTGAAGCACTTCTACAGTTTGTTCAGTATTGACTTCGACCGGGCAGTTGTTTACGTCCCTTTATTCTCGTGTCTTTGCAGAGTTCTTTATTCCACTAACTTTTATTCATGACTCTGTTTGGTTTTAGATGGGAATACGAATCCGCATATGTTACTGGTGCTCGCTGTTTAGTTTCCGATTTGATCAAGGATAATATAGCGCGAAAAACAAGTACCGGTGTTTGGATTGTGGATCTACCTCATAGTGATTCGGAGGAACATGCGATTATTCGGAAGAGTAATGATACCACAATTTACTTGTCAAGGTACGCTGATGTGATTGTTTGTAGCTATGTTTCAAGTGAAAAGGATGAAGTTCTCAGAACTAATCAATCCCTGAGGGATGCGCGTGGCATTCGACTTCAGTAAACATCGTTAGAGGGTATTTAATGCAAATCAGGTCTTTACTATGACTCGCGGTGACCTACAGATCTATCGAGGCCGTTTATCTGAGGCGCGTGTTGCGCAGAGGTTAGCGGTGCCCTGCAATGCATATAGAATCGATCCCACGCCCCAGGCTCATCAAGCCCTCCAACCATCTGAGGTCGGCAAATTTGTACCAGATTTGTCTGGGAGATAGCAGCACCGCCTCGATACATCGGTAGGACACCACGAGTCGTTGCAAAGGCCAGATATACATTCAGTCATCTCCAACGATGGTTAATGAAGTCGAATGCACAGCGCATTCCTTAAGGCTTGATCAACGCCAAGGACTTCATCCTTTATTTTTTATCTTTCAAATGCAGCTGGGTCCTTTACTAATATATCTTTTTTAATCCATTGTTTTATTTTAGAGAGCTGGCATCCATTTTACATCGTGACGATTTGTTTCACGCAGATCTATACATGTACGTTGTCGATCGTTCTCAACGTAAACATTTTGAGACACTACGAGCCATTCTAAGTAGAATTGGAAGAAGTGACTTAGCCGAGAAAATTGAGCATGTACCATACGGAAGGGTCAAAGGGTTGTCTACAAGGTATGTTCTGAATAAAAATGCAGTGGAATTCAAAGTATTTTGTGTACTTGTCGAGATATTATACACCAATAAAAGTACATTAAGTCAGTTTTTTTTTCAAGTAACTAGTACACATAACTAGTCCTATGTCCACCAGGTGGTCCTCGTAAGTCATTGAAATTAAAGTTTTAAAAGAGAACAGAATACTAAACATAAATTCAGTCAACATTTGCAGGGCACTTTTAAAAGGTGTTCGCTAATAGTTGAGCATCTGATAATTTCTTTTAATACTGTCGAAAAAAGTTGTGTAACGCATTGGTTCGGGATGCACTGCAAAACACGCTCGATCGTTGACTTGATCCTGTGCTCTGATATCAGCAAACCTTCCTTTTCTCCGGGATTGGCAACTTGTAACCAGACTTGCCTAGGAGAACAAAAACCCGGACTTGATAAATAAGAATGGATTGGTCGGGTGGGAATGTTTTATGCCTTATATACGTCCGGATAGATAATTCTTGAGAGCGTGAATGCCATACGAATCTGTTTTTCCGAAAAAAATTATGCTTGAGCTTTGCCATGCTGTCGCTATCCGGCAGCAAGTGGTTCTTTATTGCGTGCATTTGAATGATTCCTGGGACTTGTTAAGTGTTAGCTGAGTTTTCGGATAAAATGTCGAATTCCTGAAACTGGGTAGGTCAGACTTCTGCTTTAAATTGTGATTCGGGCACCCAAGAATAAACGGACGAAACTGGTCCACTTCAACAAGAGATATCAAAGTTGCTTTTTTAATTGGCGTCTGAGAGTTTATAGTAGACATTGATAAAAAAAAGTTGTAGAATGGAAATCGTCACTAGCAGAGACAAAAGGCGTCCGTTTGTTTTAAAAATTAAAAGAAAATTGAAATTATCACTCATGCAGATATTGTGGACGCAATGTCGACTAGGAGTGGACAAAAAAATGTAACTTTTTCCGTTCTACATGTGACAACCACAGTTCCAGGAATTTTGACCCATTCCTATAGATAGTGTGGTGCCCAGACTGGTGTAAGGTAGTTGCGTTTTTAAGTATTAGCGTTTATACAGGCAGCAGTTATTTTCATAATAAGTTGATAGTCTTCGTTTTTGCCGCTCTACCAGTGAATTAGTCCTTTGTTGGCGTTGATCGAAAACTTGGTAGTTGTTTTTTTGTTGACGTGGATCAAAAATTTGGTCCAATACGTTTATTCCTTGATATGTGTGCATGCATATTTACTGATTCTAGGAGGTTCTTTTTAGAATGGGTCGTACAGAAATTGTTGGAGAAATCATTGACCGTGGAAAAGAGTTAGCTCTGCAATTTATGAAGGAGTCGAAGACGATCAAGCTGCCACCTGAGAAGGCAGGAGAGGTGAGGTTTTGAAAAAATCAATCATCATGTTTTTCTTGTCATTGAGTTGCCCTTAGAATTACAGGTGGCATACCAGCTCTCTTTATCAACCTTGATATTTAATGACTTGAAACGGGCAAAATCTGCTGAATATGAGTTTTCATTTAAAAATGCATTTGATCTCAGCCATAACAATGCTTTATTATTACAGGTGAGTGGGAATGGAATGTTCTGTTCTTATGCATATACTAGTGAATTTCATCTCAAAGAGATAGTTTTCGAAAAGAAAAGAGTGCTTCTTCTCGAGTTTATTAAATGAAGTGTGCAGGTGAAACACAGCCGATTATGCTCTATTGAAGAAAACAATTCGGAACTACTACCCTTTCTCGACGAATGTGACTCGATTCCTGAAGAAACACCTGATTTCACAAAGTTGGCTGTTCACCTTTCTCGGTTTCCTGGGGTATACTCTGTACACTTTCATTTTTTTTTGCTTTTCTTAAACGCATTCATTCTTGTCGTTTATTGGAAGCGTTGGGAAGCGTTTGGTCTCGTTTCCCAAGGATTTTCAGTAAGTTCCTTTCTTCAGACATTTCCACAGATCCAGATATCTCATAGTTGATTTGTCTTAGGTGATTCTGTCGTCCTTGGAGAAAGATGAACCCTGCCAATTGATTGTGTATCTTATCGACTTATCTCACTGCATCGGTAGAGTTACACGTCAAGCGAAAGTTAAGGGTGAACCTGTTGATGTAAGTCGTTCATTATAACTGTCGTTTTACAATGCAGTAATATTTGCCAGTGAACAAAACATGTATAAATTTTCTACACTTGGTTTGATTGCTCTAAGCAAAACCTTCTCCTTTTTGGTTCAATGCTCGTAATATCAAAACTTAAAGCTCTTCGAATCTGGATGTGGTATACGTCGAATCTCAGTGTCTCATTGAAACTTTCTCGTCGTATTTTCACTAATGTTGAATTGTGTGTGAGGCCTTGGTTTTCATAGTAGTACTTCCACTGATCTCAAGAGATTATTTGTAAATTCCTAAATTGTGCACGTCGTGTTCTATTAGAAATGTAGTTTTTTCTAGATTCTGAAGAGTTCATGAAATGGTCAGCTCTGGGGTATTCTTTTCATTGACAGTTCGCTAAAGCTAAGCTTCCGGGATGAAGTTTACTTACGTGTTGTTTAATCATTCACCGATTTGCTACCAGTCCTTTGTAATGATGACAGTTTCACACCGAAGTCTTATTTGGGATGATTCGAATCATGTTGCTATTTCTTCTCTTACACAACGTAATTCCACATCTTGTGCGAATTCCAACAACTCTTGCCTTTAGTTCTTTCATTCGCATTGACGAGCAGTGTAAGTTCACTGTTCGTTTTCTGACTTTATACTTTATAATCGTTGCTGAAGGGCAAGTGGCACAGTAGTAATGGTGCCATTCATCACGAGTGCAGTGCTGGTTCGACTGCGTCGCAGGCTTAGCAAGATCCTCATTCCACCATGATCGGGAAATTAGTACGAGACCTTTCTGAGAACAGCTTATTTCCTGCAGTTCAAATGGAAACGCTCTATCCCGGGTATTTTAGGACTCCATGGAGAATCGACGCAACGAGTATTCAGTGGCATTCATAAAAAGGACGACAATTCTCAAGCGCCAGCCTAAACCACATGGAAGAAAGTTCGAAGACTTTAGTGGATCATAAAATAGATGCGAGTAAACGAATCGAATTTCAAAGACTTTAATGGATGATAGGATAGATGCGAGTAAACGAGTCGAAAGCAAAAAATGGTGGGATCTAAAGAGTAGACGTGAAGACAGGTCATACAAAATTAAGTAAAAATAGGAACAACTCTGCTGGCACCACTGATAGAGTAGAAACATGGGTGAGGGAAAGGCAAAGAAAGGTTCTCAGTTGGTGTGGATAGCAGGTGAGCAACTGGTGTGGGTGGTCGTGGGTTTAAAGCCCACATGAGTTCTGAGTTTTTGCTCATATCTCAGAATCCTCGTGGAAATAAAATTGATTACTGACATTTTGGTGCTAAATACACTGTGCGTCATATGGGGTCGTCGAATTTCACGAATTTTTTTTTATCCTTTTCATAATTTAATCCAGAAATGGTTGGTCTGCAAAATAAACTGACAGTGACCAGTAATTCCCAACTAGGTTGCATTGTCAATTGTGATTTTCATTCGTCTTCCAATATTGGAGTTCATTGTGAGTTCATTGAAAAGTGGGTCTGAATAATTTTTCGGTGCATGTAGTTAACAAAGAAGCTCAATACGTTGCTCCTATCTTTACCTCGGTATTTTTACTGGCTTTAGTGAAGAGACCAAGAGTGATCCGGTGGGCTAAGTGTGGCATTAGTTTGTTATAATCGGCGTTTCTGCGTGGACGTTCCGAATGCTTTATGTGACCCTGCTGAACGAAGGGTCAGTAATCTCCAACTGATGTAGTGACATATATCAACGTAGATTATGTGATGAACCGTTCAGGGGGCAATCTGATTTTCGCATAAAAGCACCGTAAGGTCATAAGAGGGTTGCACTTTAAAAAGGACTCCCGCAAATGATTTCGAGGAGAATTAAGGTACCATTTCACGTGCCCTTAATCTCCAATGGAGTAAGCACTGCTTTAAAGCAATGCTTAAAAAGGTCCATTCTAAAGAAATTGGTAGTGGTTATTGAAGTGCCACCGAAAACTTTACTTCTTCAGTTAGGTTTGCCCAAACGGCATAGAGCATAGAACTCTATGTAGGTTTAGACTTTAAAATGTGTTCTTCTAGATGAGGCGGAAACAAGTGTAATGTGACCACCTACCAAGAAAACTAAAAACCAAAACTGAAAGGGTATGTATCACTTGGCAGATGCGTGACCGTTATGTCCACTGCCCACCTCATCGACTATCATGACATTCTGTCATCCCACTTAACCATTTTAAGCCTTATATATATTTTTGGACCACCAAGCGTACAATCAACTTTTCCTCACAAATCTCGATAACTGGTGGTACGGAACTTGTCCGTCGACAAATTTGTTATGGACGACTTCAATGAAGGAATGCAGATTTATAATAGGAGGAGGTGGCGAAGTCTATTTGACAAATCAAGAGCGCTGGAGTGGATACTCAGGAAATCAAGACGATTTGGAGCGGTGCTTCCAACATGTGTCGATGTGTTATCCTTGTTCGTTGCATGCGTAGGCCACCTGTATTCAGTTTCAAAACCGCTCGCAAATGCAACGAAATACATCCATGACGGTTGCAAGGCAACGAGAAGTTATGGGAAAAGTGTTGCGACATGTCCGACAAATCATTTAATTATCTGCATATTTAATTCGCTTTGTATTAGATGACCTAAAAAACAACTTGCCTATTTCCTAGGTATCCAACTTCGTGCGAGTTCTTTCAGGTAGCTGTGCCAAGACTATTGCTTTTATCGGCTAGTAAAGCGGTACTTCATGAAGGCATATCATTAATGGGAGCAGCGCCTGTTGTGATGATGTGATGATGAAGACCCTGAAAGAAGGAGGTAGAACTTCACTTTTAGTTTGATGCTGCTTCAGGGCATCTGTTATAGAACTCGATAGCGAAAGTAGTGTGGTAGTATGAATTTACCGACTACATAAGCACCACTTCAAGTGTTGTGCTCTTCTACATAAGCGATGAAGTCTCTATTGGATGTTATCGTTATGTTCAATAGCAACCCTTCAAGTGCTTCCTCCTTTTCACTACTTCGTACAGTACATATATATCTAGTAATATACACTTGTTATCCTTTATTTGAGCAAAGTAGTTTATTTCAATTGTTCTCAGGCTGAGCTATTTCGATGGTCGTTTTTTGTGTGAATAGAACAGCTGATGTTAATGTAAAATTCATTTCTTTTCCATGCATCTTCAATTTTCGCCTGGAGGCCATACAATTATTTCATATCATCAATAGGTCTTCTAATAACTTCTGTTTCAGTCAGATTTCAATACACGGTTTTGTACGAGTAAAATAGCTGATATTATTCTTATGTTAGCATCTAAATTCTCAACGAAAACGGAGAAATTCCTGAGCCTTTGAGCCAGACACGAGTTGTTGTTGCTGTGTCAATTGTGCATGAGCCAGTAGTTGAATACTCGGATGGTCCGTCATCACTGGTTGTGCGGGCACCAGTATAATCTCCACTTTATCGGAATTTTGCTGGTTCAGACATTGTGGTTCCCTGGAGTGCCGAGGTCAGCCGGGCCAAAGTCAGCCCCCAGTCGTCACCACCACATGCAGTCGCCGCCCTTCTGGATCAGAGGGAGATTTACCACCATGGGACTTCTTTGATACCAGGACGGTGGTGGATCCTGGTATTGGTTTAATCTTAGATGGGCTCCTTGGTGGAAACGCCGAACTCCTTCTCAGCTTGAGAGGCCCTGCTGGGTGGATGAATCCCCTGTTGTACACCACAGCCAGACACCCAGGAACACCTCCCACCCCCAATGACGGATAACGCGTTGGAAGTGGGAGTCCTCTAATACGCGATAGAAATGTATAGCTTGGTAGCGTTAGCGAAGCCATATATTTGGATCGATTGCCTAGGATACAGCGTTTCCCTCCACTTGTTGAGCAGTACTCATGTCTTAACTTTTGGAAAGACATCCAGCTTATGCCAGTTTTGAAGGGCAGTGTCATCGTTAAAGTAGAACTCGCCTAGGTTTTTGGGGAAAGATCAAAAAAACGTTGATGTTTGCATAGCATCCACGAATCATGTTATAGAAGCACTTGGTCGCATCTTCCTGGTCGTTTTTACTCGAATACTTCTCGGACTCCACAAGGTCATCCGACAATCATCCGTATCAATCAACGCAATATTCACGCTATTCTTCTACCGATATCTCCGATCTAATAGTAGCAGACTGAAGAATTTTGCCCAAAATCGGCGATTTTCACCCAACATGGCTTCCTTGAAGTGCTGGCACCATCTCCAATAGTATAATGTTGTTGATAGTCGTTGAGAAAAATATTGAGTGTAAACGATGTAAACGTTTTACCATGAGTTCAAATTTATCAATAGCTTTATGAAAACAAGCTTTCTTAATCTACTGCGACGAAATCCTAGTCTTGCACACCGCATAAATCGCAATCTTGTTGCTCCTTCACGTCGCTGTTCCTATCTCGAACACAAAAGCAGGCGAACAAACGGGATTTTGTCCAGCTGAATATCACGATGTCTCCGTATGGGCCGTTTGTGTTTGTTGACAACGAACTTATGATAGAAACTTCACAAGTTCAAGTTTCATGTCAAAGTGCTTCGAATTTTTAACTTGGAACAGTTTAAAAAGTAAAACAACACTTTGGAAATTGATATTCACCTTGATATAGATAAAGCAAAGTCCCTTCCAGAAGTATACTAAGCTCTCAACCTCTTAATAACTACATTTGTGATGAAAGCACTCGCTGTTTTTTTAACTTACTTACTTGGATACTTGAACGGTCCGTCTTCACGAGCTGTGCGGACCCCAGCACATATGCCATTCGTTCCTTTCTCTCGCAATCGTAGTCCATGGTGGTGGTCTTGTTCGAGCGTGGCAGCGCTTGCGAGTCTCGTACCGTGATCTGTAAAACAACGGCAGCTTCGGCTACAGCTGATTAACTTTGTTTACGAAAACGTCCGCTCAACGTGTAGGTGGTCTTCCTGGGGGGACGTCTGCGTTCTCTTGAAGTCCACTCTACTGTTCTTTTCGTCTATCTGTCGTCCGTTCTTCTCATTATGTGACCCGCCCATCTATGTTTCGCTATCGATGTATAATCTCCTGGATCTCGAAGATGTGACAGATTTCGAAGGTCAGAGCTTCGCATTCCGGCGAGGTATTGAGAGTGCCGGTTATATTTCAGAAGACATCGCTCAAGCGATCTGTGAGTAGTGCAAAGCATTCTTGACGTGGTCGGAGTATCAAACCACGCCTCCGCAGCATAACAGAGCGCTGGGAGGACCGTAGAAATCGAAAAGATGAGCGCGGATTTTCTGGTCCTTCAGTTGGTCGGTGGCTTCTTGGAGAGGCCTGAATGCGGCCCAAGCTGCTCTCCTTCTTCTATCTGTTTCCTCCTTCATGATGTTTTCCATGTTCATTGATCGCCCAATCTATACGTACGAGGTGATCGCTGCAATGAGAGAGCCATATAATTCAATTTTTACGCCTTCGCACCATGGGTTTTTCATGAACTGGGTCTTATTTCGATTTATGCGAAGACTAGTGTTTTTTCTCCGCTTCGTTGAGCTCGTTGATCATCATCTCTGCTTCGCTAGTACTTCGTGAGAAGATGACAATGTCGTTGGCAAAACGAAGGTTTGATAGGAATTTTCTATCAATACGTATGCCTTTTCTCATCCCAGTCGAGTGACTTCATTATCCACTGCAGTGCGGCATTGAACAGCTTTGGCGATATTGTGTCGCCCTGTTGAACCCTCTTTTCGTAAGAGGTCGATGGAGAAAGCTGTATTTTCGTAGTGCAGTTCCGATAACAATCGCACAGAGTTCTTATGTAGGACGAGTCCATTCCTTGGTCCACGAGCACTGATAGGATTGCATTCGTTTCGACACTGTCAAACGCTTTTTCATAGTCGACAAAGGTTAGGACTAGAGGCAAGTGGTATTCCCGACAAACTTCGATGACGCTGGACACGGTTTGGATGTGTTCCATGCAGCAAAGTCCTTTCCGAAATCCCTGCTTGCTCGACTGGTTGCGCCTCATGCAATGTCCTTGATATGCACAAGAGGATAATCTTCGTGAAGAGCTTGTAGAGTACAGACAACGATCATATGGGACGATAGTTGCGAGGATCCCTTCGGTCTCCTTTCTTGGGCAGGATGACCATACGCGACGTCCTCCATTGGTCTGGGATTTTTTTCGTTTTGAAGGTAGGCTGTCATATGATTTGCGAGAAGTACATGTAAATTGTGGCTTCAGCTCTAAGGAAGTCGGCGGTAGTATTGTGTGGTCCTGGAGCTGTGCCTCTTCTCATGTTTTCTATCGCAACTCGAACCTCCAACCGAAGAATTCCAGGTGGTTTTTCTCCAGCGGGGATATTAGGGGTCCGGCACGGGGATTGTGAAACGGAAAAGGTTAGTGTAGAACGTTTCCGCTATTAATTTCATATCATGGAGGGAACTTTTGACGATCCTATCTTCGTTCATCAGCGCTGACAGCGGAACATAATCACACAAGTCCCGACGGCATTTCTTCAAACTGCTTCTTTTCTCTGCTGCTTCCAGTAGTTTCTTCTGCTTGTACCGTTATAGATCTTCCTGCAAAGCTATTCTGCAGCTGGCATTTATTACTAGCCATGTCGAACGTGTTGCAGTAGGATCAAGCTTCACTTTTCCTTCTTTTCTCGAGAAACTCTTTGGTAGTGACGGAGATGCGATCCGATCTTCTTGCTTGAAGAACTGAGGCGAATTCGGCACAGCTTTTCAGCCCTTCGAGAAGCAGTTCGTAGTCTTCGGTCGGGTCTTCTTTAATCTGCCGGTCACGTTTGGATTGGACTTTGTTTAGAATGTTCTTGTCGTATACAACTAGACTTTTTTCCTCGTGGTCGATGAAGAGAATTCTTTTCCAGCTTACGGCAGAATCGATTCTTCGCACGAAGAAGGCGGTGATCGGAAACAGTACAGAATGCTGACACTACCGATGTGTCAAGTAGGCACCATCTTCTGTTTGTCAGAATATGGTCGATCTCCGCATGAGTTATGCCATTGGGAGACTCCCATGTCCAGCGGCGGCTTTCTTTTTTCTGGAAAAACGAGTTTCCATGGAAGAGGCGTGCTGCTGGCAGGAGTCCTGCGAGACTTCCCATTCTCATTTCTTTCTCCTAATCCAAAATTTCCGATCCTGTATACGCTCTCGTTGGCCTTTCCTATTCTGGCGTTGAAGTCTCCGACAACAAATTTATGAAATGCTTTATCATTGCGGATGACTTCCTCCAACTGATAGTAGAATGCATTTAATTCGTACTCATCAGCTGCGTCGGTCGGTGAGTAGCAGTTGATGATAGTGATCCCGCCGTTTATACAAACTTGTCGAATGACTCCGCAATGCAAGCCATATTCGAACTCCTTGTACAACACGAAGGAAAGATAAACACACGTGTGACTTCAAGATAGAGCATTTGATGACACTCTTAAAAGAATGCTTGAACTGGTCAATCTTCAGATGGTCCGGAAAGTGCTACGCTCAAATAAGAGTGCTGGCAATGGGGCAACTACTGACACCGAGTCTTGCCATTGCGTTTATGTCTAATGTGAAAGCACCAGTGACCGATCTGACGCCATTACTCTTCTGTAGGTATATAGATGGTTGTTTTATCATCTGCTCCACACAAAAGAAGATGAATAAATGCGTTGAGTTATTGAACGAACAGTCAGAGTACATAAAATCACCCGTGAGAAACCGAAAGAAAAATTGGCTTCCATTTCTAAAAGTTCAAATTAACCCATCCGAAAACGGCTAGATCACAAAATGGTATCGAAAGCCGAGAAGTAAGAATATAGTAGTTCATTACCTCTCCTCTCATTCCTCACACACTAAAAGGGAAGAATACCTCATTATCACGCGTGATATTGGGCAGTAAGCCTGTTATTCTGATGCGAGGAAGGGCACATTACGCTTCCATGTGATTTCTGTGTGGTTGGTCTCCACGCGACGTACTCAGTGGAGGCCCCATAGAAAGCGGTGAGTGTGCAAAGAAGTTAGTTTGTGTTTTCAATGTGATTGAAATCTTGGTTTAGCGTCTTCTTTGTTTGGTTATGGAGGTGTTTGGGTGAATACGTTGCTGTCAACTTGACTTCCATGCTCTGAGGAAGGCGAAATCCGCCGAAACGTTAGCTACTGTATCCTAATAAATTCTATAATAACAATCTCGCGTCTGCTTATTGAAGAAAAACATCGAGTTATCAATCAGTGCCGAGGTTAACAGAAAGTCGGTCTTGGGAATGCCTAGTATAACCATAAAAAAACTAAGTCAGATATGACTCACAACAGCTAAAGTGCTCCATCATGTATAAGTCATATAAATTCGTATCGTCTGCAATCTGTTAAGGATAAATGTGGGTGCTATGTATCGACAGTAGAGTAAGGGTCGGTGATCGAGAACTGGGGCTTCCACCTTAGACATGAAAGCGATGACAAGGCTTGGTGTAAACGCTGTCCCATGGCCAGCCCTCCAATTTGTGCAAAATATTTTCCAGACCACCTGAAGACTGAACAACTAAGACACTGTTTTAAGAGAGTCATTAGTTGCGCAAACTACAAGCCGTACATTTTTATTTCCTTTTTGTGCTCTACCAGCAACTCGAAAATGGCTTGCATTGCGGAGTCATTCGACATGTTAGTATAAGGTGAAGAAACATCTAATGACTCCATTACATGCGTGCTGTTTGGCTGAGCGCACCGTAGGTGGTCTAGAAGTATTTTGGTGTTGGATAAATGGGCTGGAATGAACTTCAGCAACTGGGTCAGGATAAGATTTGGGAACCACGCTATTCTATCCGTTGGCCCACCTATGCAACTGATGATTGGTCTCACTTTAAATGATGATGGGTTCGTTGATGTAATATCATCAATAGAAGTAAGCTTATGTGCCTTAATAGCAAGTATAGGATAACACATGCTGGATGGTCGTTCTTAAGCCGAGAAATAAGTGAAGGCTCTAAACCCGCTGCCTTTGTCGTTTTGACCCACTTCATGTTTAACTTTCGCTATTGATTTCTATAATCCTTTTCAGAGGATGCTTGATAGAGGGAAACATCGTTGAGGTGCTCCTCAGTTATTCTGACGTCAACTGAATAGGAATAACTTCAAATTCTACAGCTTCCTGACAGAAAGCGTAATAGTGAATTTAAAAGATCTCAAAAGATCCGTCTTCTTCTCGTTTCCAATTCTTGATCTATCGTTCTGTCAGCTCCTCTCCCTAGGGTTTCCACGCTACTACCACCAATTAAGTGAATAATACATCTAAATCGCTTTTTCGCCTTTAAAGTGGCTTGAAAGTTTGAAAGAGCGTTGTTGTACAAACCATTTTCACCTCTTTGCTCCTCATCTACGAATTCTCCATCTATCCTTCTTTCTATTCTCTTGTTCACAGTCGTTCTCGTTACATCCGGCTATGAACACTCCACGAAGACCAATCTCAATTTTTCATTCGCAAACATTGAAATTTAATAAATCTTGTAAAATTCTGCAAAATTTTGTAAATGAGTAAGTAAACGTTGGCAGCAAACATATGAGACCTGAAAAGCATTATTTTTAGTGTTCCACAAGTATTTTTTTTACTTTTTTACTCTTTGAGGCGACCGTAAACAAAAAGTGTTTATTCTTCGTATTCTTCTTGAGCAAACACGAGGTGTTATTTCTATTCTTTATTCACGAACAAGCTGACGTTTCGGCGGATTTCGCCTTCCTCAGAGCCTGGAAAGGTCAAGCTGACAGCAATCTATTCGGCCAAACACCTCCATAACCAAACAGAGAAAACGTTGAACCAAGCAGCGTTTTATAGCTGCACTTACATCATTTGAGATGAAGGGTAGGATAAACGGGACCATTTTATCGCTAGAGTTGTCGTTTGGAGGCCTAGGATTTCCTCTACACCTGTCCCGAGCCACAGTTTCGTAGCCATTAGAAATGGCTATTTGCCGCGCCAAGTTTCCGGGACTCCTCTCTCTGCTCTCTTCCCGTGCACACGTTGGTTGCTGTTCGAAACATGTTTCTTACCAGCGCCCTCTTCGTGTGAGAGGAGTGAGAGGAGAGGTAATGAACCTAGATGTTTTTTATTACTTGGCTTTCGATACCACTTTGTAATGTAGCCATTTTCTGGTAGGTTAATTTGGACGTTCAGGAATGGAAGCCAGTTTTCTTTCGGTTTCTCTCGGGTAAACTTGATATACTCTGACTGTTCATTTAACAACTCGAAACATTTGTCCATTTCCTGTTGTGTTGAGGAAAGGGACAAAACAGTCATCTATATATCTACAGTACAGTAACGGCCTGAGATCGGTCACTGGTGCTTCCACCTTAGACATAAACGCAATGGCAGGACTTGGTGCCAGTCGTTATCCCATTGCCAACCCTCTTATTTGAGCGTAGTACTTTCCGGACCATCTGAAGATTGAGCAGCTCAAGCATTCTTTTAAGAGTGCCATCAACTGCTCTATCTTGAAGCCATACATGTTTATTTCTCCTTCGTGTTGCGTTTATATATACGACTGGGAACTGTTCACAAGGTCAGTAAAGATATGGGCTTTTCCTACGATTAATGAATGGTGAGAAGTAAGCTTGTCTTAACAAAATCAAGTCAGAAAGGATCATAGAATGAGCTCCATAAAGCTTCGTCAGCCATATAAAGGACAGGTTGACACGAAAAACTATGTTTGCGCATCCACGCGCATTGGAAGGCAATCTGTTGTAGAGTTGTTGTAGGGAAAACAACACTATTAGTGTTCTCAACTTGTCGCATAAAACCATAAACCAGAAATGAGGTGAATTCCTTAGCAAACGCGATGCCGTGTTCCACCAAGACCGCATTGCAATCACATGTATTTTTAACGACTGGACGAAAGGTAGTACAAAGTACAAAAAAGTAGCAGTGATATTTTGGACCACACACTTTATATGCTTGAAGTCATACCCTCTGATTGCCATCTTTTTCGATTCTCTGCAGACCAGTTCGTACGAAAACGATTTCATTTGTTTCTAACAGTAGAGAGATTTGCGCGCATCGGTTCTCCGACAAGGAATTCGCGCAATGTTTTTGAGCGACATACAGCAATACGACAACGGATCCCTTGTCATTCGCGAAGTGAAATTTGAATGACGGACAATAGCAGTTTTAGCAAACAGATCTAGAAAAAATCAACAAGCACCACATTTCTCCAAATACAAATAGTCTTAAGCAAATTTAGGGATAGTAGGCCAGGTAAGGAAGTAAAAACAGAGGACAAAGATTACAAGTTGCAAATAAATGGCGTCTATGACTTCTTTGCTGGACGTGCTTCTATATTTCTTAGGTACTGCTTCTTAGAAGAAGCAGATACGTTGGTAACTAGGCAACGAGAACGTCTCGTCTTCGTCGGCGCAACAGCTTCTTCACGAGGTTCAAATCTTATGGTCCTTCTTGGCATTCGTTTAATTTTTTGTTGTTCCTCCTTCATCACAACGGGTGTTTCTTTCATATTCTTAACAGATGGAGACATCTTGTCATTTGGCTGGAATAAACATTAAATATTCAGTATAAGTAGGCATATAATGAATAAATGTTTGTAACAACACCAAACAAATTTTATATAACTCATTAGCATTCTCCCAGTGGTTTACCGCCTCACCGTAGTTGGGAGGTGTTCCTGGGTGTCGGGCTGCGGTGTACACGAACGGGGGATCCATTCCTTGGCAAGGTCTCACAAGCTGAAAAGGAGTCCTGCCGTTTCCATCAGGAAGCGCAGCTAAGAGTAAAAGCAGTACCAGGATCCACCACCGTCCTGGTATCAAACTAGGCTCATGGTTGCAAATTTCCCTCTGATCCACAAGCGCGGCGACTTCCTGTGGTAGTGACGACCTGAGGCAGACTTTGACCTGGCTGACCACGGGACTCCAGTGAACCACAGCGGTTAAACCAGCAAAACTCCGAAAAATTGGAGATTATGCTGGGGCCCGTACAGCGAGTGAGGGCGGGCTATCCAAGTGTTCAAGTAGCTCATTGCCAACATATATCGTCTATTATAGAAATTAGAAAAATTTCTTGGAGAGAACATACCAGAACTGCAAGCTCTCGAATCTCCCCATCCTCTAAAGATTCACTTTTCTTTACGTTCTTCGGTGAATTCGCTAGTGCAGAGTTGTTCATCATCGAGCCTCTAGTATTGCTTTTAAGCTCTGATTCGGTAGTTTGTAGCACTGTCCAATCTTCTTTGCTCTTATAAACCGACTTTATCGGCAACTGAAAAGATTCAACATTGCCTTAAGAGTTACATAACTAATACATTCAAGACTTCTACCACCTTCAAAAAACCTTTTTTTGGATGGTGTTGAAGCAGAGGAGTTGTAAGCCAGATTCACCATCAGTGATTTCCTAGTTGGTCTTTCATTACCGCCACACAGACGTGAATTGGTATTGGGAGACTTTCGTAGTGGACTCGACTAATGAGAAATATTTGTTAAAACAACATGAGGCGGAGATAAAGTGCAAAAAGAAAAGCAGCCTATTGTTAAAGTAAATAGACATCTCTACCAAGAGGAGAACCGAAAACATAGGGAGAACATTAGAAGTAGAAAGACCAACGTATCCTAAAGGTGTTGCCTGACTTTCCTGTAGCTCTCCTTCCTCCAAGGAGTCATTCTTGATGATACCAGACTCTTCTTTTTCTAACAACATTCCATCAACATGACGAATTTCCAACTGGTGG
This sequence comes from Angiostrongylus vasorum, assembly GCA_018806985.1. Lineage (NCBI taxonomy): Eukaryota > Metazoa > Nematoda > Chromadorea > Rhabditida > Metastrongylidae > Angiostrongylus > Angiostrongylus vasorum. The sequence continues at coordinate 788,432 of JADANN010000370.1, forward strand.
TCCTTCAAAAGAAATTCCGTTCATATGTCCTGTTAAAATATTAGTAGCATACCATTCATCAACTAGTAGGTCATGCCATCATGAAACCAACGTTTAAAGGTCTATACACCTTTAAAGAAAGCAATTTTGTGTGAAATATAGTTATGAGTGCAAGGCAAATTATTTTTGTAAACCCATTAGCGACCATTGAAAAATGTCTGTTCAACTTCTTATGCCCACCCATGCACATAGTGTGAAAGGTATGCAGCCTTTAACATTGACTAAGAGCGAAATTCGCCAAAATTCCTTAGTTGTTCTATATCGTTATACCTTAGTTAACCTCTCAAACTTCTACGAAAAGGATTTGTAAGATGCACATCAATGACCGTAATCGAGTGCAGTTTTTCCATTGATCCGCCTTCAGTACCACTTCGAAAGTCTCTTTGTCAATAACTGCTCGTAGCAGTCGAATTCGTTTGATTCCATTGGCATAGTCTCATCACTGTCACAAGGGTTCGTTGAATCAGGGCGACTCGTACAAGCAGCATTACTGTTTTTCGATAAAAGGATAGAGCTCGAGCTGTTTTTCGATACCGGCTAAAAATACAGAATTTTAGGATTGCGCTTTACGCTGCATTTCCTCTCGAACAAAGCTAAGGCATCATGTGTTCGTCAACCCACCCTCCTAAATCCTCGCCGCTTTAGCCCACCAGTGCACCGTTTCTGATGTTTCTGTAGGTAGACCAGTCGACGGAACGCTGTAATATAAGGACATAAGTACGTTATAGTGTGCATTCATGAGCACCACTCCTCGGAAGTGAACTTCATGAATAATGGAGAGAAACATTTTAAGCAACATTGTTTTGCTAGTTTCCAGTCAGAAGAAAAGGATTATTTAATGGAAAATCCCGAGGAAATCTTTACTTACGGCTATTGCACTTGCTACAAAGGAAGTGACATCGATTTGAGTGTGTTAGTTCATGGACTTTCAGGTCGTTTTTGCGAACAAAAGTTTTCTCGCAAAATAAGCATGCGAACGGTCGATCTAGTGTATGAACTGCACGGATATGAGCAGCAAGTGCCTGAGAAGCTAATCAATAAGTGTTGAGTTCCAACTTTGTAAACTTAAGTAAAAAACCTATAAAGAGACGTATACTTTGCTAATGGAAAAGACAATTCAAATTTAAAGATCAGAAAGGATAATATTGCACTACATCTTCAACTATCCGTCTATTATAGAATCGAGTTAATTATCAAGTAACTCGAGCGGACATTACTGAAGCGTCCATTCATTCCCAAGAAGTGCTGATTGTGCTTCACTTGTTCAAGGGATACGAACAGCACTAGACTTTTTGGAGGACGTCCTCCATTTCTAATGTTCACGCGAGAATTTGGTAGCGGCGAGTATCCACACTCTTGTGTGGCACAGATTTGCACTTATTTTAGCGTCCCATAGCTCAGCTTAGGTCACCTCGGTAGAGAATTCTACAGTGTTAGAATTTATCTGCAAGAAAGTTATGAAAAAAACGGATGGGAGATATTAAGAGACCGGAGGTGATACGGTTGTGAAGCAGAGGTGTGATATGTTAACAGCCATTCGTGAATTTCTTTGTCACATACTGCGCACTTGGATGATCTTGTGTCCCGTCTCGATGGTGCTGAGCTGGCGGTAAGCTGTACTATCAATATTTCAGCTAGAGTGTTAAGCGAGCCAGCCTCATGAGGCGACACAATTCCTGTCGTCTCATCGATTCATGCAATTCTTTCTATACTCTCGGAAAGCACGTAGTCCAAAAAAGAATTAGAAGGATTGGGACTAGATCTCATTACCCACTATTCAAGCAAACATGTGAAGGTAACTCATGCTCAATCACATGTATCAACTCTCCTTGCGTTTATTATCGAACAAGCAGCCGCCAGTAAACTCTCTATTTGTGCTTGTAACTCGCAAAAATTGGGTTTTGTTCAAGCAATGGACATGATGAGCATCCTACTTTTCTTCTACGATCTTTGTAAAAAAGTCTAATCATAATCGATGGGCCTTTCCTTCTCCGCAGTCAACATCTAGTGGAACGTAGTCGTTAACTGCTCCTGTAGATGGGTTGTCGTTGAAACACATCATTTTTCCATCCAAGTCGAAAATACTGGCATGTCAACGTCTCTGGCTTGTGATCACCATCGTAGAACACGTGATGTAGAGCACTACTACGATTGCTCTCTCGATTGCTTGCTTGGAAACGCTGCATGATCATTCATTCTACTTACCATCCAGGTTTTCAACATTTACATTAGGACGGGTAGAATCGCGAAACTGAAGAGGAAATGTGAGTGTTCAGAGCTGGAATTCCGTTTTTCATTTCATTTTATGGTATTGACTCGACACCGCTTCAGGGTTACCAAACCACTCATCCGTCCAGTATCGGGAAATCTGTAGCAGAGTTGTCTGAGATCAGCTTACTCCCATAGTACGCCCATCCCAAGATTTGAGCGAGAATCGACTCGACCAGCATTCAACGTCATTAATAACGAAGAAGAAAATCCTCCATCAATAGCCGAACTCACAAGCAAAAAAGTTTTCATGGATGGTGGATGCAAGGATACGATTCGAATGCAAGAAGTGCTGGGATCTGCGCAGTAGATGTGACGAAGGAGAAGAAACATCTTAGATGCGCAGAAAAAAACACTATAATTTACTAACTCGTAGTTCTCTATACTCTTCTGCTTTGGAACTAAATTGTTTATCATGCTCACTTCCCAACATGTACATGTTTGAAGCATTCACAAATGTCTCATTTAGTTTGATTGGGAGATAAGGCGTTTATCAGTTCAGACGATAATCTTACTTAAGTTCAGTTTGAGACCGATCTTCTCATATTCGTTGCTGAAATCGTCGAGCATTCGTTCCTCACATCTAGCGTTTGTTGTTCTAAGACGATATAAGGACATATAATTGATGAATTAGAACATGAATGAATGGAACTGAACGGATGAATGGATGAAATGAGTGAACCGCAGGGAGGGGATGCCTCGTAATCACGCGTGATCTAACACAGTACTTAAGACTGTGATTTTAATGTGAAGGAAGCTTTCACATTACGCCTTCATATGATGTCCGTGCGATTGGTCTTCACGTGAAATACACAGTGGAAGACTTATAGAAAGCGGTGAACGCGTGAAGCTATTTCCCTTTCAGTGCGATTGAAATCTTGGTTTAGTATTTTCTCTGCTTGGTTATGGAGGTGTTTAGCTGGGTAGATTGCACTCAATTTGACCTTTTCAGGCTCTGAAGAGGGCGAAATCCACCGAAAGGTCAGCTTTTCCGCCAATAAGGATTAAAGTAAAATCTCGTATTTGTTCACCAAGAATAAGGTGAATTATTTGATCAGTGGCGAGGTCAATAGGAAATAGGTCTTGGGAATTAAATCATCAATGTTAGGAGTTGCCTTATTTTTTGCATCAGATCTCCGAGCAGCATGAGGACGGAGGCGGTCGTTGTAACAACTAGTAAACCACAGTGGAACTGTCACAGGATTCAGAAGTAAATCTTACTCAGCCAGCCAATGAGCAAAACTCCAACCAGTCGTCCACAAAATTCAGCAAGGTGCATCATCCAAATAGCCATTAAGTAAAATCGAAATATCCACATGAATAATCAAGTGTTTCACGTAATCAGTAATCCAGAACCAATAAACTACTACACAGCAAGCTGAAAACTCTTAGGAAAATCTGTTATCGATTATGTCAATAATGTGGAAACAAGGGAAAAAGGACACACTTTAGTGCATTTGTAACCAGGGTGAGTGCATCCTTCATATGGACACGCATGCTTCTTCTGCTGGTGTACCATGATGTCATGACGACGTAGTCCACCGGCACGTCCGAATTCCATACCACATTGTTCACATTTATACGGACGAAGGTTCCTTGATAGCTTGAGTTTAATAGCTTCTTTAAAAGGAAATTTAAATTGAATGCTAGAATCAGGAATCCACCCGTGTACATCTCGTTTCCCAAAATTAATTATATTTAATTATATCACAGTGAATATGAACATCTTTTTAGCACTCAGTTCCCTACATCTACTCAACATATTTCCACCTACTCTTTTTTCCCTACGTATCTAAAATAGGCGTAAAAGTGGTGAAAAGCTCTTACTCTATAAAAATTAAGCAGACCTTCCCAACCAAAGGATGGATTCCAAACACATTCAAGCAATTAAAAGATTATCATCATCGTTCATCCTTTAAACGACATTTACTATGTAGACATACGATGTAGAACTTGTGATGTGCTTGTTCAGCTTGCTCAAATCTCTTTCTTTTGTTTCTTTTTTCTTAAGTAGTATGAGCTGTGCTATCCTATCCCTTGGTACTTCTGCAGCTGTAGAGGAAAACAGATTCGTTCCTTACTGATAATTCGTGATAAAAACTGACAAAGAATGTCAAATAAAAAGTCTTAAAAAGGCAACCACAGTGCCAGAAAATACTACACCATATTTCAAAGGCTTATTTCATTTCAGTGACACCTTTGCATTCCTAAAATGATGGTTCCCTTAAACGCCCTGCATTTTAAAACTACCTAGCATTATTAACAATAGCCTAGTACTTCTTTATGACTACCTAGAAAAGGAGAACTTACTAAAATCCTTTTTTGGTGAGTCGACAAGCAGATTAAAAAATAAAGGATTTTTTGAACGTAAAATAGAGTAGAGATGAATCAACAGAAACGGTAATGGTGCCCATGATGTGGGAGGGAGAATGTCATGGCGATTGCATAAACGATAAGATTGTATGGTGTTCAAATATCGCAAATAACGAACAGTGCTGGTTTTTTCAACAATAAACGGTAGTACAACCACTATGATGCTGAGTTATTTGCAAAACGTCCACCTCAGTGCACATTCGAACCCTCGACTATACCCTTTCCTGAGTTACCCTAAGAGTGCCGTCAGCAATCACCTGTCAACGGAAATGGTCTGGGAGCACAAATCGGCATTGAACCCAGATAAGCTGAGGCTGTTAGTTTAAAAAAGTTAACATTGTGATTTCGACTATAGAACAAGTGAGCCACCGGAAAGGGTAATCATGGCTTTGAGTATGGCCTAGGGTGAAGGTTTTGCAAACATCTTAGCATTACAGTAGTTATATTTCACACTATACCCTACCGTGAGAAATAATAATAGGCAGTAAATCAAAAAAGAAAACGTTGCAACAAGAAGTAAATTTTTGATAGCTAGTATTAAGAAAAGACAGTGTTATATTATTTTTCTTTTTTATTTTATTTGATCCGTCTTCACGTCTACCGTGCGGATTCCAGCACTGCTCACATCCAGTTCGTTTCCTCGCATCAATCATCTCCTATGGTCTTCCAACTGTTACGTGTGGCTTCGGCTGCTGCTTGAGGATTCTCATTTCATCTTGAATGTCGTAGAATGCTGGTCGAGTCGATTCCTCTTGGAGTTCTGAGATAGCCTGGCTGGAGCGTTCCCAGTTGGATTGAAGGGAGCGATTTTTTCCCAGAGAAGTTCGGCACCAATTTCTCGACCCCAGAGGGAAGAGAGGATTGGTTGGCAAGGAATGGAATAGAAATAGCACCATGCCCGTGATGACGGAGACCACTACCACTGTGCTATCCGCCCCTTTGTGTTACATTATATTATACTATTATAGGCGAGGCTATGCTTTATCCATCCGTGGGCATGTATTTTATTATAGCTCACCATTGGAAGCATTTTAGACAATTTGTTGAGTGTACTTAGGTATTTTTCGTATTAACCCATTCCGTACGATAACTACGACCTATTGTAATAATGAGAAATGGAAAAACAGCCATTTTTTTCTCATTTCACACGAGTCATCTTCACCTCTATGGTGCTGATTCCAGCACTTCTTTCGCCCCATTCGTCTCCTCGAATCCATCCTCCATGAAGATTTTTCAACTTATCATGTGTGGATTTTGCTGTTGCTTGAGGATTTCGTCCACTTTATGAAAACCGCTAAATGCTGGTCGAGTCGATTTTCGTTCGACTCTCGCATAATTGTGCCAAATCGTCCTACGTAGATATGAGGGAGTGAGTTGTGCTCGAAGAAGTCCGGTACCAATTTCGCGACTCCAGAAGGTCGAGAGTGTTGGTGAGACCGGGATGGGGTACATAGTAACTATTCCTTGAATAGTTCCTATTTCTATATTATCTTAAGTTTCCTATATTAGCTGTTTACTTGTAACTACCATATATCTATCCTTGCACATTCTGCAAATTGTTTCTTAGTGATCATCTCATGCACTGGCTTCGTGGCTGGAGGGAAACGATTCCTGTAACTTCTTCTTAAGAACTGTTCTTCTCTTCCCGACAGTTCGGGAAGTGAATAAGCAGCTGCCAGCTGCAAACATTCATCAGCACTTTCCATTCCAGTCTGCATTTGTACAAGTTACTGCACCGCTATCACACCCCTTTGCTGTAAAAGCTTTGTATAGCCTTTAGAAAATCTCTACAGTCTCCTTTTTAAGCATTATCTCTAGTTCCCTTCTCCAAAACTCCGCCCATTACAGCAGAGATATAAGGAGCACTATTAGTCATTCAGAGTGAGTCTCTGCAGTCCCAGTGCCTCGGCGTCTCCGCATTCCACTGTTCCCGTGCTTCGCTCAACTAGGTATCGTCAAATTGTTAATACTGTATCGTTATTATTGCTATGAACTGTTATAGTCCAAACTCGAAATTCTGGAGCTACGGAAAAAGTCCCGCGTGGCAAACTCGTACAAAGTCGATTATTCCATCTACAGTTGGCGGACAGAAGACAAATCCGACCAACTACTCTTCCATATTCCACTGGCCAACCATCACAGGGGTGGAACCAGCACTATGCTCGTGATGAACATCATCTATGGGCGCTGCAGAAACGATAAAACTCGGTTATGTTCAAACACAGCAAAGAACGATGCTGTTTTTTCAACAGTGAGCGATAAATTATCGGTGGCCGGAGAACTCAAGGTGGAATAACGAATTACTGTTGAAAAAATTGGGCTTCATAACCTAGTTTTGGGACAATTTCCGGTAATCTTCGGTGACCACGGAACTCCAAAAGTTAAAAACTTGGCATACTTGCAGAACGGACTTCGGAAGAAGAAGATGGATGTATTGAGATTAGAGGTGAGTAGTCCAACAAGGTATTGTTGCACAAGGGGGTAAGCCATCGCGTGTGAATGAACTTCATTGAAATGCACCGCCCCATTGATGTGAGTTACCGTTTAAAAAAAATTGGCGGTTAAAAAAGATCCCGCTATGCTCTTTAGATTGAGTGACCTTAAGAGGTCAGGTAATAAACAAGCCAAGTCTTTATCCTTCGTTTACGAATCGGCTACAAAAGCCCAAGCACCGGAAAGAGCAGAATTTTGTCCGCCTTCAATATAATACATGCGGAATCCGATTGAACTAATACATGCATGTCAGCAGTCCGTTTTTAATAAATTGTGTGCCTTAGGAAATAAATGGACTTTCTCTCTGAAGAACGATTAAGAAAATAACCACACATACTGATGAACAACGTCAATGTGCTCCTTCAGTTGATTTTGTGTATTATAGATCTGTAACAGCAACAAGTATGAGTGTTGTTCAACGAACTGAACAGTCTAGTACCTTGTTGCAGTGGTGACAGACGAACACATTTCGTGGAAGTCTCTCGCCATGCAGGCGTGCTTCGTGCCTCTGAGCCTTTTCTAGTGTTCTAAATATCTAAAACAACATTTTGAAAAGTCGGAAATTTCCAGACTCGGATTGTTTGCGTGCCAATGTTGCACAATTCATGAGATTCATGTGGATTGAGAATAACGTACAGTAGAAGATGTCAAGATAAAACGCCTTAACACTTAGCAATCACATAGACCAGAAGTGTTTAAAACCTAGCAATCCTAGAAAAATTTGAGCACGGCTACTTATATAAGAGCCACAAAAAGACTACAACAAAATGAATATGTGGCAAAATGTAAACATAACACGATGAAATTCTAGAAGAGATCTTACCTTCTTACATTTTGTGCACTGGAATCTCCTTGCTACCACTCGCACAAATGTTTTCTTAACTCCATTTGGATTGTGATACTATAAGACCACTTTACTCAGGAATACGCAGTAGCCAACGCGAAAAATAATAAGGATAAACAATGAGCAAAGTGCTTGCGTGCTTGGCTTGGATGCTTGCATGGCCTGTCTTCACTGGTTGTGAGGGCCACATCATAATTTGCGTTGCTTCCGAGCTTTTTTGGTTTAGCCACTGTGGTTCTTTGGAGTTCCGAGGTCAGCCTAGGCAAAGTCTGCCGCAGGTCGTCACCACCACAGGCATTCGCTGCCCTTGTGTATCAGAGCGAGATTTGCCACCATCCGACTAGTTCGATACCAGGACGGAGGTGGATCCTGGCATTGGTTTACTCTTAGCTGGGTTTCCTAATGGAAACGCCTCCTTCTCAGCTTGGAAGACTCTGCTGGAGGATGAATCCCGTCGCTGTACATCGCAGCACGGCACCCAGGAACACCTCCTAGCCACGACGAGGCGGTGAACCGGGCCGAATGAATAAGTACCTGGAAGAGATGTTGTTGTGCATTTTGCTTCATTGTGAATGAGCGATTGCATTCGTCGCATATAAATCGCTTTTTCGCGAAAACGTTGAAACCTGGAATTTAAAAGAAAAGGTAATGTTCGTAGGTCGGACCATTATTCAATTCATCCATACTTTTGCCGTGGTTCCATGACTATTGGTGGTTCAGCCTCAACAGCTTCGGGTTCCAGTGAATGACGATCGTTGATGAAGATCTCCTACGCTTCTAATATATTACAGAGTGACTAAGTACTATGAAATCTACCTACTTCTGTTTAGCAAACATGAGGTGTTATTTTTACTTCTTTATTTACGCACAAGCTGACGTTTCGGCGGATTTCGCCTTCCTCAGAGGCTGGAAAGGTCAAGTTGACAGCAATCTATTCGGCCAAACACCTCCATAACCAAACAGAGAAAACGCTGAACGAAGATTTCAATCACATTGAACACAGCTTTGTACACTCACCGCTTTCTATGAGGCTTCCACTGAGTATGTCGCGTGGAGACCAACCGCACAGAGTTCACATGGAATCTTAATGTGCCCATCTTATCAGAACAACGGGCTTCTATACTGCCCAATATCACGCGTTATAATGAGGTATTCCTCCCTGTGGTTCATTTTCGGATTCTTGGAATTAATCCAGAATGCCTCGAGAGTTTTGCGCGCTTGTATTCTCGATTTCTGCGCGAAGATCGTAACCCCTACTTCTCTGTTTGGTTATGGCGGTGTTTGGCCGTGTAGATTGCAGTCAACTTGACCTTTCTAGGCTCTGAGGAAGGCGAAATCCGCCGAAACGCCACCTTGCACGTAAATGAAGAAATAAAATAACACCTCGTGTTTGCTAAACAGAAGTAGAAAAAAATTTTTTCAATCAACGCCGAGGTTAATAGAAAGTCGGACGTGGGAGTTATTGCAAGATATGAAATCTATATCGCAAAACCTTGATAAAGTGGTTTACACTTGCAGACGACGAAAGGTTGGAATGAACGTCTTCCCATGATGAGGATTGTGCCAACAGCGGTGGGAAATCGTGTTCTACAAACGTGGGGTCAGGATAGAAGTCGCACATGGAAAGCCACGGAATCAGGCGAGGATTGCTGCAAGATTTACCGTGAGAGCAAAGGATGTTAGCACAAATCTATCGTACACAATGATTCCTTGTTTTATATACATATATATATATATATATATATATGCTGTGTATTATATACTCTGCATATGTACAAGTGTTTGTGTATGTACATGCGTGTGTATGAAGGCTGACAAGCAAGATCGTGGTAACCACATGCCTGCTCGTTACGGCAACGTACTAATTATCTTTAGCGCCTCCCAATTCCTCAAATGCCGATGATCTTTTCAAAAGTGTTTCATTATATTTGAGAAATTCTGATCTGAATTCTCTTAGGTAGTAAGTAACACTTTGTCACTGAAACAGCGAACAAAACAGGAACGGTTGTTTGGATGCGACATTAAGTTTTGATAAAACCTCCCAAAAAAGCCTCAAAAGTATGTACTGTTATACCTGTGATGTTCCAGTAGTCGGAGTTATATCTGAACTGTTTTGTCGATTATCGCCTCTGAGTAGTGTTTGTTCACAATAACAATTGTCTAAAGTGTTAATCGTTCAACTAATCAAATTTGTTGGCAGACAATGGTGAAAAAAAATCGCCAAAGACATCTGGCTTTTTGTTTTTTTATTAAGAATTATTAGCAAGGATAAATGGCGACGTGATAACTACTATAAGAGAGTGGCATAAGGAACAAAATGACTGCAGAGCAGGTACATCTGAGAGTCACACTGGTGTTAACGCTAACAAAAACGTAGTGAAATAAACATTATTTAGGCACATAAGAAATGAATTACTACGTAGTTTCCAATATCTGTACTAAGTCAGTCATTCACTATTAACCTATCACCAACAATCGTGCTGTATAAAAGAGCGCTGGAGGGTGACATTGCCTCATTGGAGCACTGCTCCACTGAAAAAGATTCCTCTCGCTACGACAACGAAGACACCACATCGAGAAGACGAACAACTATGAACCATCGACTCGGATAATCGGCTCTGATGAAGACGAAGGCGTCGAAACGTTGGCCTGGTAACACTTGTATAACGACCTTGCGTAAGGTGAACAACCCATGAAGGTACTGGTTATTCCTTACTCAGATTAGATGATGATCGGTTTGAAATTATATCAGTCTGCTTATAAAGAATCGGCAATTAGTTTGAAGTGGTAATAAAGCTCCCATAGAGCTGAAAAAGCTTGACCTTCTAGAACTCCAGAGGTTGTGTGGTCAATATCAATACACGAGGTACGATATATGGCACGAATTCTTTGAATCTTCATCACATCCTCTCAACTAAACAGCGCAAGCCTCTATGTAGTTTTCGTACTGTATCGTCTTCCAAATGTGAGATCACCCAATCCGTCAACACCTTGCATTTATATGCATTACTACATTTAATGCTACTCTCTTCAGTAACCACGTCCTCCTGCCCTCACACCAAACAAAGGAGGATGGATATTCCCCACTGCTTCTTCCTTCCGAAATCTCACATGAGATCTCGTCGGTGAAGAATAGAACAACATCAGGTCCGGACGGCATAAAATCTCAACACCTGAAGAATCTTTTTGCCAGTCCTCATTAACACACTGGCTCGGATCTTCACAAGTTCCCAATCTGGTTTCAAGGTTCGTACATAGCGGAAGACCAACAAGACCGTAACCTTGTTCAAGAAGGGCGACCTCCACGATATCGGCAACCATTGCCCATTCTTGCTTCTGTCTGTCGTCTATAAACTTTCCACTCGCGTTGTTCTAAAAACGAGTGACAGAACACCAGAAGAAGAATGGCCGTATGAGCAAAACAGGGTTTCGAAAAGGATTAGGTATGATGGATAGATATACACCCACGTGATAATAAGACTCGTTGAAGTAACACGAGAGAACAAGAGGGCAATTTGTCTCACTTTTTATCGTTTTAAAGAAGGCTTTTTGACTCAGTAGAGATAGAAGCAGTCATGGAAACCCTGCACAGTATATAAAGATTCTTTGTAAGATATACAAAACTTTGCAACTAATATATCACCATTTTACAACGATATTAGCTTCGACATCAAAAAAGGGTTAGGTAAGACCACAGCATTTGCCAAGAATTATATCATCCCACCTTCAAGAAAGGGCACGTGTGGCACAGCGGTCCGAGGCATCCCGCAATACACGTGGGAATCGATCCCCGCTCTACAGGCACACCAGGCCTTTCATTACTTCGAGGTGGGAAAATTGCTACCAGGGTTGTCTGAGGATAGCAGCACTGGCTCGATACATCGGTAGGGAACCGCGAGTCATTGTAAAGGCCAGATATACATTCAATTACCTCCATAAAGGATAAAAAAAGCTCTCGGCGTTGATCAATCCTTGAGGGATGCGCCATGCATTCGATTCCATTAAGCATCGTTTGGAGGTGATTGAATGCACGTCTGGCCTTTAGAATGACTCGCGGTGGCCTACCGATATATCGAACCAGTGCTGCTATCCTCCCAGACAAGTCTGGTAGCAATTTGCCGACCCAGAAGGGAAGGAAGGCTTGGTGGTCCATGGGCGCCGGGATCGATTTCACGTTTCTGTCGCAGCGGCGCCTCCAACCAGTGCGCCACACGCGCCAGCGCAATTACCTTCATACGGTGCTTGATGAAGTCGAATGCATGGCGCATCCCTAAAGGATTTGTCAACCCCCTCAGAGTTTTATCCTTTATTTAGGCTCTAGGACGTCATGTGGACGCCGAAATGGGACAACATGGAAGTGGAAATCGATGGTCGGCAATTACACCGTTTTAGCATTGTTGATGACATCGTACTTATAACATTAAACATTAGCCAAGCGGAGCGAATGTTTGCCGACTTCGATAAAGCCCCCTGAAAACACTGGTTTTCGAGTAAATCTCACAAAAACGGTTTTTCATGAAGAATTTGTTGGTTACTTATGTCCTATTCAGGATCGACGGAACGAATAAATCGTAATGCTCAGCTACGTCTGTATAAGTCGGGAAATCAACACGATGGACGGCTTCTCTCCTGACTTGAGCAGAAGGAAACGAGCGGCTTGTGGATCCTTTAGGCGCATGGAAGATGTAGTGAAGAGAACAATGAACAACTGGTTCCGTGCCCACCATTTTGACTCTTCCATTCTTGCTGCCTTAACGTATCCGTCAGATACCTGCTCGCTATGTAAGTAGGATGAAAGGAGCAGCCAAGTGGGTTCTGCTTGCTCTGGGGAATCATTGAGCATCATACCTTTCCTCTACGCTTTATGTGAAGAACTCTGATTATCGCGTTGGTGGTCCGCCTGCACTGCGTTTGACAGCTCAAAGAATCCAGACACTAACGGCTTTTTGTCCATCGGTTTTCGTTCTTACGCATTACGTGTCTCGACCACCTTATCTTCGACTATTTGGCGTATAGAACAGCATATTTGATTTTTGATCGTTGACGCAGGTCGAGGCTTCGGATCCTTTCCTTTATTTGTGTGACATGTGATACTCCTAGCACTGTCCTTTCGACTGCGCGTTCAATAACGTTGAGTGATCCTTCATCATGCTTACGCAGCGACCAGGTCTCTGACGCATGCGTTAGGGCAGGAAGTACCATGAAGTCGAAAAGGTGGGCACAGAGTCGGCTGCCCTTTGTTTTCCTCACTACATCCTCGATACTCTTGAAAGCTCCTCAAGCCGCTCGTTTCTTTCTGCTCAGCTCTGGAGCTAAGTCGTTCATCATGTTGATTTCCCGTCCTAGATAGACTCAACTAGAGCATTCAGAGATACTCATTCCGTTGAGCTTGAATGGACATACGTAACCTATCAATTCCTCATGAACATCGTTTTTGTGAGATTTAGGCGAAGACCAATTTTTCCACAGGCTTTATCAAAGTCCGCATACATTCGCCCCGCCTTACTAATGTTTGGTGTTGTAAGAACGATGTCGTCAGCGAAGCGAGAACTGTATAATTGCCGGCCAGCGATTTTCACTCCCATTTTGTCCCATACCATTGTTCGCAAAAAGTTCTCGAGTGTGGCGGTAAAAAATTTTAGCAAGATGCTATCGTCGTGCCTAAGCCCTCTTTTGACGTCGATGTTAACAACGTTGCAGAATCTCTTGCTTGAAAAGTTTTCTATAGCTCATAAAAAATCTTTATATGCTGAGTAGGGACCCTGGTTGTCCACGACTTACATAACTGCTTCCATCTCTACCGAGTCGAAAGTCTTTCTTTAAACCGATGAAAGTGACGGTGAGCGGTCTTTTGTACTTTCGCGATGCTTCATTAAGACTTGTTTTCGTGTGGACGTGGTCCATCGTACTGAATCCTTTTCAAAATCATGTTTGCTCACATGGCTGTTCTTCGTCCAGTGTTCTGTCATTCCTGTTTGAGATGACTCGAGTGAAAAGTTTGTAGGCGACAGAGAGCAAGCAGATTGGGCAATAGTTGCCGATATCGTGGAGTCACCCTTCTTCAACAATAACACGGTCTTGCTAGTCTTCCACTGAGTAGGGACCTTGCCTTCAGACAGGTAACGTGTGAAGAGCGTTGGTGTTGGTGCATAAACGACGAAGATTGTCAAAAACGGTATTGATCCACAAATCTTCAATGGTAAACGTCCGATTCAGGTTATTAGTTGTTTGAATAAATCGATGTTCGTCACCAAACTCATGGTGACGAGAACGCCTACGCCGCTGAGTGCTCTACTATCGCATAGCATATTCCAAGAAACCGTTCTTCTCCGGTGTGATAGACGGCATTTAACGCGTGGCGTCTTCTCGTCTCGGCCAGTCCGATGACGTCGCACATTATCCTTCTTTTTTGCATGATCAAGTCTTCAGTCGAGGAATTAGATGCAAGTGTGCGTGCGCTGTAGGTACAGATCGCCACCTTAATCCTTTGAGACGCAGGCAGCCTAGAATGGCCCTGTGATTTTAGAAGCCTGTCCATCCTCGTCCTATCCAACTCTGCCAAATCGGTGGCTCTTTCTGGATCAGGTGAATGAGGCCCATCTATTTTAGAGCTTAGGTTTTTTATACCCACGTATAGCTTGCTGAGCTCTGAACGTGGGGATTGGGTATACTCACGGGTAGCTTGCCTGTCACTCACAGTTAGCTTATTTGTTGAAGGCGACTCCTAACCGTCTCCCATATAGAGTTCCCCTGTCACTTGATTGCAGGCTTTTGGCCGATTTGACTCGTAGAATACATCTGCATAAGCGAAAACGCTCCCACACATGCATGCATGAATACGCCTTTTAATACAGAAAGCATGTGCCAAATTGGCGCAGTGGAAACAGGGAGTCCATCCCCTGGATCCACTTGCGTCTCAGGGAAGCAAGGGGTCACTTTAGGCCCGCCATTAACCGCCTTTGCGCCACCTGGAGACGCGCTACCTTGCCACTCGACTAACCTGCGGGAGATCCCTCTGTGATAGAGATCCGTGGACGCGACTTCCATAAGCGATCGAAGATTTCGGACGCAGTTCTATACGCCAAGCAGTCGAATATAAAGTGGGCTGGGCACGTAATGCGTATGAACGACTACCGATGGACAAGAGTCGTTAGTCACTGGATTTCACGTGTGTCAAACATATTCTAGGAAGACCGCAGACCCGATGATCAGAGTTCTTCACGAGATCCCTAGAAGAAAGAAATGATCCTCAACGAGTCTCTAAAGCGAACAGAACCATTGGGCTACTTTTGAACGCAACAGCGAAAAAAGATTTACTGTTGCCCGCTTGAGTCATTTGACAATCCACGGGATAACAGGTGATACAGGTGAAGTGATAATTCGAAGATATCCTGCTGAAGAAAGCTCAAGAGACCCAAAATCCTCCAGAAATGTTCTAACTATTGATTGTTATTGTTGTTTTGTTATTATTACCATTACTATTGTTTCTCCCAACGGTTCACCGCCTCATCGTGGCTGGGAGGTGTTCCTGGGTGTCGGACTGCGATGTACAGCGAGGGGATTCGTCCCCGGCAGAGTCTCCCAAGCTGAGTCCTGCGTTTCCATCAGGAAGCCTAGCTATGAGTAAACCAATACCAGGATCCACCACCGTCCTGGTATCAAAGTCGCATGGTGGCAAATCTCCCTCTGATCCACAAGGGCTGCGACTGCCTATCATGGTGACGACCTGGGGCAGAATTTGGTCAGGCTGGCCTCGGGGATTCCAGGGAACCACAGTGGCTTAGCCAACAAATCTCCGAAAAATGGTGATTATGCTGGGGGCAGCACAACTAGTGAGGACGGGCCGTTCAAGTAACAAGTACTACTATTACTATTATTAATATTAATATTGTTACTATTATTATTGCTACTACTATTTAGCTATGGGAAGACATCCAAGAGTGAATAAATCTACGTGTTCACTAAAAACTGTAAGGGACTTTAAGGACGCAGTGGAAGCTTTTTACAGAGAGACTAACTCGAGCAGTAATGCGGCTCACTGATGAAGACGTCTTCTCCAATTATAGGATTACACAGACTATCGTCGAATTTACCGTCAAAGCTGAATTTCAATAAATCTGAATCTGACCGATCTTCAATATCGTGTCGGAATTCACTTGCCCATGCATTATCGGTGGCTTCTGGACCGATTCTTTATCTTCCTGACCAACAAATGGTGATATCTCGTTCAGGTGGTCTTCGCTGAATGGTCGAAGACGTGCTTCCACTCACAACCAACCTCCAGAGGTTAAAATGAGGCTTTCTTGTGATCACTTACTTAGTCGATTATTCTGGATATGTACTTATCATTCCAACTGATAGCGTTAAAGAACACGGCGACCGGACTTCAAAACGCGTCAAAGCATCCGTTGGCGTGTATTCGGTGAGTTGGCACCGTTCTCGATCGATCACATTCCATTGATTATTGGGGGTGAATGCGCTATTTTCCGGCTTTAGATTTAGATTATTAGAAGTAGTCGTTAAAGTAAAGTAGGTAAAGTCGTTAGAAGTATTAGAACAAGGTTGTTCCTAGCTTAAGGCTGCGTTTTTTTAAACACAATTGTTTTGTGAATACATGTTATTACTGCGCATAGCTCTTCTTTAGTTCCACTTTCTGTCGGATTCATGATAGTAGCGGTTGAATAAGACTTATTTTCTGGCTTCAGATGTATTATTTCTGCTAGGTGAGAGAAAAGCGGAATGAAGGACCCGTGTGGTGTGGTGGTGAACAGGTTAGCCCGCAGAAAGGGTAATAGCGTGTTCGATTCCCACCGCGGAGACCTGCTGTTTGGAGTTTTGCAAATATCTCAGCATCACTGTGGTTGTAATTCTGCTTGATTCAGTATGAATATCGTTTTACGACATTTCCAGCACTTCAAATCGTTGACATTCCCTGAGATTTCACAGTAAATCTATTTCAAGGTGCAATGTCATGAGTTGGAGGCATGATTTCAAGGAGAGATACCGCACCTAAAAGTCACCAAAGTAATGGCCACTCGGAAAGAGAACGTGGAAACGACTCTTGTTGATTACTTTGTGGTTGCTGGATACGATCCGGACACTGGATTAGTGGTAAGTGCTACTCGAAGCATTCGCTGTTTCCCTATCTCTGTCATTTCTTTTTTTTTCTTTTCGTTTTGGCGTTTAGATTACTTTGCCCGTATCAGGGAACATGAAATCTATGTTTACTTGATGTTTGTGAAATTAATATTATTTGAAACTTAGGTGGACACCTCATGTGAAACTTGCGTATGGGGAGAGAATAAGCGAACACTTGAGTCGAAAGGTAGTAAGCCACCTCTGGAGCGCTCGTTCGTAGCTAAAATCTTACATCATTTCCCACAGAAACGAGTAGGAGCACAGTTTTCCGAAGATGTGCTATCGTTATGTCTGATTGATGATGTGATATCAGCTGTCTTTCAGTGATCACTTATGAAGAGTTGCTGCTGATACGTTATCCCTTATTACTTGCAGTTATGTATGCCAAAGGGTCTTCGATTTTTTACCGAGAAAGATGTTCCGTTAAATATAACACTACATACATTTGCAAACATTCGAGAGGATGGTAGTCGGATTAATGGAACTGTCTTAACCTTTTACGAGGTATGTTTTGCATAAAATGGGAAGATGTTCTTGTTGTCGTTCGATTTACATCATTGAAATTTTTCAAATTCCAAGATGCTGTGTGTTCCCGCACCCAGCCCCTATCCCTCCGGAGTCGGCAAATTGCTATCACTCCTCTGGGAGGATTCCAGTACTGACTGAGTACAACAGTTAGCCACTGGGAGTCATTGTGTAGACCAGATATGCATTCACTCACCTCCAACGATGCTCAATGAACTTAAATGCATGGCGCATTCCTCAGGGATTGATCAGCATTGAGGGCTTTATCCTTTATTCTTACTTACTACTGAGATTCGATACGATAAATGACATCACGAATATAACGAGATATAGAATGTGAACGCTTCTAAAATATTCGTAAGCGCGGTTTCCATTCTAGTGTCTTTCTCTCTCGCTCTCTTAATTGATTTTTGGTTCCTTCTTGTTCTGAACCCAGACTAGTTAGGGATAGAACAGCTTCTATCTTACTTGAATACTTGAATGATTCGTCTTCACTGATCTCTTACATTAATAGAATGCAGCTGCATTTTGCCGGCTTTCTGTTTAGGGAAATGTGTTTCTTTTTCTTCCTTCTGTGTCTCGTTTGCCGCTTTGGTTTCTATAATTATCAAATAAGACGTTTGGAAGTTTCCTGTTAGTTGAGGAATGCCTCGTAGCGTTTTCTCCGAAATTTCCACTAGATAAGCGTCGTAATCTTCCACCTATTAAGACGTTTTTTTCACATCCGTGTAAGTTTTCTAGGTCAGCGGTTGCTTGTACAATGGAAGCATAGATAGATAGGTGAAGCTGTCGGCGTTGATCAATCCCCGAGGGATGCGCCATGCATTCGACTTCATTAAACATCGTTGGAGGTGATTGAATGTATCTCTGGTCTTTACAATGATTCGCGGTGGCCTACCGATATATCGAGCCAGTGCTGCTATTCTCCAAGACAAGTTTGTTACCAACTTGCCCACCTCGGAGGGATGGAAGGCCTGGTGAACTCGGAGGGCGGGGTTTGATTCCACGTGTGTTTCAGGACGTCGCCGACCACTGCGCTATATGCGCCCCTCAGTGGAGTCATATTACATGACATAACGCTGAGAATTCTACTTAAGATTTCTAGTATTTTTTAGGAAGTCCGAGATTCTAGGATCTGTGAGTCGATGTCGTTATTACATACCGACCACGTACGTAAACTTACAGCTGAAGAACCATCATTTGATCGTGAACGAGCACACATTCCACCCGGAACAGTGTCAGGTATGCTATGCACACATTGATTACGGTGTTTTAGTTTCATTAATTCAAATCATGATTCACTCTATAGCACCGTTTTGTATTCGATGTGTTCTAGTTTATCCTATAGGTGGAACTCATACTTTACCACGTGGCCGGAGAAATAAGACTAAACGGATCTCTTACTATGACGGGAGTGGTCAGAACACACTGTTTATGTACGTTCTATTTTCAATTCAAGACCAACTTAATGTAAGTAGATCTCTTTGTGCTTAACTCTTTAAACTAGGATTTTTATACTGTATAGTGCACTACTGTCCTATTTTCTCTCAGGAGTAAAGCTTTATGCCTAATCACTCGGCTTCCATTGGTGTGCTCAACAACTACAATTTTGAGAAAACTGCATGAAGTGCTTGTGAGCAGCACTGAACCTGTTTTGCCTCTTGAAAGTTATATCTACTGGATCCTTAACGAAATACCACTCCCATCTCCTGGCACCACATTAAAGGTGACTGAGTTTTTTTCTGCCCAGTTTACTTTGTTTGTCTTATTGGCTGGAACTGAAGCGAGATTTTTAAGGTTGCGATGTTGAACTCCACAATCCTTGTACAGAGACCAGGGTTACGAGAATTGCCAATATTTGACGACTCCTTGGGAGCGATGTTTCAGGTATGGTGCCAAGATTATCTGCAGTAAGTGGCTTTTCTCGCTGCACTATTAGCTCCCAATATTTTTCGTTATAGTATATCTCCGTGGAGAAGTTCTTGAGATTATTTGCTTGTTTCCTACTTGAACACCAAATTCTTCTCTGTTCGAAAGGTTAGTCCAGGGTTTTGATGTGCCAATGTTTCGCAATTCCCACTTCCGTAAGTAGACTCAAAATTTCATACATTCACCAAAAATTCTCTCATCTCCGCAGATTTACAACAAATAAGGAGGAGATGGGCGAACAACAAGTAGTGGACTCGACATAGATCCATCTGTGTTGGGTGGTCGTAACGAAAGTTCTGGTGAGGGAATCCGAATAGCGCATGTTTTCCATCTGGTCATTTATTACACACGTCTTTCCACTTAGATGAACTCACTTCATTTCGTTTCTCATTTCGTTATTCTGCATTCACAATCTTCTGTAAGGAAATGCTTTATCATTCTCAACAAAAAAATTCTGTCTTTTGTCACCGTTTCGGAATGTGTAAAATCCATCAGAGTATAAGGAGATTCAGATTTCATGGAACATTTAATTACCCACCTGAAGAAGCGTGAGATCCATTGGTGCACTGGAAAGGCCCAACTTTTAAACTCTCCGAGACCGCAATAAAGAGAAGGTGTAACACATCGAACAACAATTATCAAATTAATGTAGTTGTCGTATGTTGCAGAATGATTTTGGATAAAATAGGGAAAAATTTTTTGTAGAAGAAGGTTCTCAAAACCTCATTTTTTGAGTATCCTACGCATAGTATTTTCATTCATCGAAAAGAAATGAACTACAAAATATCGATATCACGGGGTTTAGCTAGGAATTGTTTCAATTTTTCAGCGTAAATTGGGAACAAGCGGTAACAGGTTGATGCTTAAGGAACTCTCGTCCCAGAGACTATATTGTTTTGCAAATGGGAGTGTGAAAGCTGTCAGAATAGACTATTGAAACGTTCTGGTATTTTCGGAAATGATTCCTTGTTTTGGACTCACATGAGTACCAACTACAATGGACTCTCCTAGGAGTTCAGCTGTTTGCGACACATTTCATGTGCCCTAGTTGCTTGCTGGGGGTCTGGAAATTCCCTTTTCTTCATTATGGAAAGGTATTTTGTAGTTTGACGGAGGAAAAGCGGTGTTGGCGCTAGTACATAACGGAGTAAACTTGTACATCAGACTCTGACCAGTCCTAGATTGCAACTGCATCTGTGCTATTTTTCAGTAATTATCTATTGAGTACACACGTTTTCATTCTTAATCGTCCAAGGGTTCGAAGTAGGTTACAGCTCTATTACAGTGAGTATTGTAGTATTCTCATTTGATAACAAATGATCCCCAAAAATGCCAAACTTAGTCGTTCCTCTTCGGTATTCGTTTTACTTGATGATATTAGCATTAGACCTGGAATTACCATGGACCCACTAACGACTCAAAAATATAATTTCATACTTCTATAGTTTCATTCTGTTGCGATCGTCGCCAGTAGAAACAGTGCGTCTCTTTTATGTTCTGAAAGTATTATTCCTTAATGTATAGCTCCCGTTATAAATAGAGTGAGTGATATAGGTTCGCATATCTAGTCGAGGGTCTTCTGTAATATTGCCAAGTCTCATCTTCAGCTGGACTCGGGAAAAACCGTTGAGTAGAGGAGGTTGCTTGGTGGTTTGCATTCATTAATTGGCTGATATGAACGTCCTAGACACATTTAAGTTTGTTGCCAAGGTCATTTTTTAACTAACTTAGTGCTTTAGCGCTAACTTTCAACGATTTTTTTTCCCTTTCTTTAGTATGTAGGATGTTATCTGTTCTTCACTGATATCGTATAAAGAGTACAATAAAATGGAGAAGTTTGATAGGAAATTGATAGTTTTTGCACTTAAACGATCTCAGTTCTCATTGATTTATGAGGTTGGACTTTTCCACAATCTTCTTTTCATTTTTCAAGTCGTCTTTTATATGAGGATGCTAATTTAGTGCATGCATGTTATCTGTGCGGTTGCGTTAGCTACTAGCTAGTCTTTGTGTATAACTAATCTTGATGAGCGTCCACACCGTTCACTTCAATACAGTCAAACGCTTTCTCGAATGATATCTAGAAAAAGGTGCAGCTGCTATTGATGGGAGACTTCTATGAGCCTGTCTGTATTCGAATCTGTTACGTCGTTCTAGTTAGATCTCCTTTTCAAATAATATTGACCTGAATCGAGGTCCTTTTTTTAGTGCGAGATAATTCTGTCTTCACAACTTGCAGAATAACAGGACAAGCAGGTCCGAGCACAAAGTAACCGTACACCGGGTCATTCTTCTATCTTCTGCAGGTGAATTGCAGTGTGCATAACGAGGAGCGTGTTCCTGTTTCATGACATCGAATTTGAAACAAATCAGCAGTGATGCTGTTAAGCGTAGAGCTCCGCCCTTTTCCTCGTGTTTGACAAGTAGAGCTTCAGAGGAAAGAAGCTGGTCTGGTTCTCAAACGATTATATTGAAGTATCGTGTTGAGTTTGTGGGATGGGAAAGGATTAGTTGAATGTAACATCCCCGTTTCTAATTCCTTAGCATAATGGGCGTTAGTGGGTGGAATAGCCATATTAGTTCACCAAATCTGAGGACGGGAAATTGAGCTAATTAAATTTAGGTAACAGTTCTGAAGAGTGGACCTTCTCTAGATTCCGTGATTTTCGTTTAAATTACGCGTAGTTGTCTAAATTATGTCCTGCAGAGATATTCTGGCGTTCTAATCTTTTATCAACCATGGACGGTGTTTTGTGGTAGGGGTGAAGTATTTTCAAGATCCTTGTTTTCTTAAATGGATGCTTAGTGTTGTTGAGATCTTGAAATAATAATATTGCAAGGAAACGGAAAAAAAACAACAAATCAACTAGAAACAAACCAGTTCTTAGAAATCGTTGGAAAATCGACTTGCATTTGAAGGCCTGAGAATTGTGACAACTGCACTTTGTACATTAATGACTTGGTGGTATGGTTAAAATCTGAGCGAGGAACTAATTCGTAGACAAACTGCGAATTGGTCACAGTCACCTTTCTCTTGATCTCTGGAGGTAGTTGACCTGTTGGTCCAAAGGGGCTACACTGGCCTAGCTTAACATTGCTCTGTTATACGCTGTCGAATCATCGTGTCGGAAGCTGTATGCATCCAGAGAGGCTCGAAAATGTAGTTTGAAGACTCATTACAATAATCACTACCAGGCTGGTTGTTTGAAGCTGTGAAGAATGTCGCAACCAGTGCAGTATGATTATCTCGAGCAAAGTGCTAACACTAAGTGACCGGTAATTTCGTGTTAGAAAAGTCAACTGATATGAGGAAACATTTGGTGTTATTTATAGCAAGAGAATCTCGTAGATAAAACAAATAGAAAGTCAGCCAATGTATTTATCGAGTGCTTGAGACGACTGTATACTTAGTTAGTACTTTATTATGTCTCTATCGACAAAGTGCCGTACAGAACCGAAGATTTCGAGACATATTAGTAGCAAAACTGTTCCGATCTGGTTAAAACTGATTATTTATTGCCTATGGACTGATGGTAAAGCTCTCAGTTTAAATCACGAAGCTTCAGAATATTCTCGACTGATGTGCGTCAGTGAGGCGTTGTGTGCTTTGGCGTTTCCATTCCGTTGGCAAATGGTCTACGTACCAATTCTTCCGTACTCTCAGCTGAAGTTCGTAGAGGCTCCGGTAGGTTCTTTATTTTTCAGCATTAAGTTTGCAGAAAGAAATTCTTATCGTGAATGGTAATATGCATTAAATAAAAGTTAAACATGCATTTACATAACATAGCATAACATATGCATTAACATTAGCATTATATAACATAACATGTAAACAACATAACATGACATAACATATAAATAACATTTACATATATTTAAACCACGGAGGTCTTTGTAAAGCGTTAGATCCTGAGGAATGCGCCATGTATTCGACTTCACTAAGCTTCCTAACAATGATTGAATGCATATCTGGCATACATAATGACTTGCTGTGGTCTGCCTGATGTACCAAGTCAGTTTTTATCCTTACACACAACTTTCTTACTAGTCTATCAAATCCAGTGAGCACATCATCTCTTCGGGGTTGGGAACTAGATACTAGACTGTCTGGGCACCACTCGTCCCCTCAGATTCACTCAAGAACTCTGTAGGACTGCTACCCCAGGGCTCGAGAGTGAATCGCCCGACCAGCACTTAACGACATTCATAACCAAGATGGAAATCTTCAATCAGTAGCCGTTCTCATACCCAATAGGCTTTCGTAGGTGATTGACGCGAAGAAACATTTCGAATCCAATAGGTGCTGGAAACGCATAGAAGACGTGAAGTCGGATTATGTGAAATAGAATATGAATCCTATATGTATGTGATTTTTAAACATAGAGTCTTTGTTTTAAATTCCTTTAAGGCTCAAATTTAATAAGTTGTTTTTCCGTTTTTTCTTAGTTTTTTTTCCCGTTATTTGCCATTTTTTGAAGGTTTTGTTTTGTTTTTTCAATTTTTGACACTTGCGTGGAAACAAACATCAACTCCACTCGTGGACACTGTCGTGTCCTGCTGGACGAAATCCCGCTTCTTTAAGACGTTTGCCTTAAAACTTCCCGTATTTGACTCATAAATCGGTGTGTACAGAAGTACTGACCTGAGTCGTATATGACTCATTAGCTTATGCTCTATTTCTTTTTCCGGACAAAGTTTTTTTTTATGTGGTTTTTGCATTCGATCGATGACTTCCTCACGAGATTTGTTAGATCAAGCACACGTTGTAAATATGAAAAAAAGCTTATCGTACAAGGTTGTTCATTTACAACAACAATTTGAGCTGATGAGGAGGGTTACTCTGCTGTAGCTGCGCATTGGAGTCCGAACCTTGGGATCATTTTGCCGGTGGGGTCGTTAATAATGTGTACTCGGCGAAATTATTGATTATAAAGTGGTTAGGCGTACCGACTATGAGTTTTTGACATGCGTAGCACAAGCATGAGAAGCAATCTCGTCGTTTATGTACACAAAAAGTTTTGCCTTGTGAGCTTCTTCACTACCGACTCAGTAACATCTCCACTTGTGAACATATTCCTACCAGCAGTCCTCGTGTTATGTTTAACTGCCTCTACTATACAGTTCGCTAACTAATTCCATACTTGTTCTTCCAATGAAAGACCATATTTCTGCGTTCATACGGCACGAACTCTCATCAAACATACTTTTTTGCGTACAGTTTTGTGGACTGTGTTGCAATTCCCGTTTTATAAAAACAACAGGAAACCATATTGTATTTTAAAAATGTTGAGAGACTGACCACGAAACATCGAAAACGCAACAGTGAATTGTGTACAAGCTTATTTTCACTATGCATAGAAAAGTGGAGATGTCCCCAGAGTATGGAACAACACAAAGAATTATTTAGGAGATGCGTAGTATGACACTGAAACTACCAATAGAGTACATAGTAAGGTAAGTTGTCAAATTAAAATGTCAAGAAAAAGGGCTCATCAAATGGGTCATAGTACGCCTGGCCAAAAATTAGGGCCTCATTCAACACCGTCGCCACGGATGATTAGGCGTCGTGCCGAAGTTGGCATTTGTTTCGATGTTCGAAGTATGAATTTCGACGAAAAAAAGGTGCGCTTTATGAGTTCCATAAATCAGAATTTTATAATCATGGAACAAGAAATGTTTCTGTTTTGCTCACAAAGTTGTTTAGGTTTGAATGGTTTTCATTTAAATTGGTTGAGTTTGCTATGAAATGAAACAGCCTTCTTTAAAACGTTGTTGTCATAATGAGTCATCCCTGACTCGTCCATGTTAAAAAAATGCCTCGACTCAGTGGGCTTTATTAATTGCGAAAATCCTGTTAGAATTTGCAAACCTATGGCAGTGGGAAACAACTTTCCTTATTCTGCAATGACACAATTCTGAGTTTTTAAATTCTATTGTTTTTTCTTCTTCCAAAAATTCGTTTCTTAAGCATGGAAGGAGTCGAACAAGCATGGTTTCGTGTAGCAGGTCACATTATGTGGCCTGATATATCGGTGGTATCTTTACTGGTATGCTTGCGTCAAAGAATTTAACCTTTTAACAAACTTGCGCATTGATTTCAATATATACGCTGCTGTATGTTTCGGATGCGCTCTGATGAAACACGGCCCGATGAGCTGACCACGCTAAAATGGTCGCGGTCATAAAAAAGTTAAAATTTAAACTCCGTTCTGGATTTTTTTAAGAAATGTGTCCCAATTTTTTTTTCTTTGGTTAATAAAGTATGGACGCGTATGGCGCAGTGGTTGGAGGCGCCACTGCGACACACACGTAGAATCGATCCCCGCGCTCATGGCCCACCAAGCCTTCCATCCTTCCGGGGTCGGCAAATTGGTACCGGACTTGTCTGGGAGGATAGCAGCAGTAGCTCGATACATCGGTAGGCCACTGCGAGTCATTGTAAAGGTCAGATATGCATTCAATCACCTCCAACGATACTTAATGAAGTCGAATGCATGGCGCATCCATCAGGGGATTGATCAACGCCGAGAGCTTTATCCTTTTTTTATCTTTAACATAGTATAGGCTTTATAACGACTATTTGCACTGTTAAGGCGAAAGAGCAGAGCTTCTATAAGTATGTGAAGTTCTCAACTCCTCATGCATATCAATTCATTCGCGACACGGGCGATTTCTTTTCGGCTGTGCTGTTTCCGGTTTTTTGGAAATCACTAGTAATTGTTTATTACCTAGAGGACTTCGAAAGTTGCGAATATGGTAGAATTGTAGAAGAGCCGTTGCGCTATCGATCTGTAGGTACCAGTGATACGGGTGTTACTATTTACTATGTATGATAATGGTCCATCATGCAAAGACATTCATCGCAGTATTTGGAACTACTTCAGAGCTTATGTTCAGTCTCTTTTTAGTATTTATATATCGACAAATTCCCTACAATAACCATAGCAATTAAAATGAAATAACAGTTAATTTTCAGTCAAATTACCGGTCTGTGAACTTTTCACAGGGGAAATTTTTGTAAATCATTAAATTTGGAGAATTTTCGTCGCGAATTTGTAAGAAAAAGGGGGCGTGTTCCCAGAATCTGAGCGACGTAGAATGGCGCGCCATTATTGCTAATATTGTTTATTTCCAGGGGGTTGCTAAGAGAAAAGAATGCACTTAAGCACTTTTGTTTTCATCGATTGTTTCGAAGACATCTGCGATGCAATTGACCCGCAATAGACACTGGATCGCTTGCTGGTCCGAACCCGTGTTCTAGTCTCACCAAGTCTTCCATTGTTCCGCGCTCGAAAAATTATTATCAGGCCTACTTGGGAGGACGAAAACACCGACTTGGTACATAGTTATGGCACCGCGTATCGGTCGTTATATAGGCCAAATATGCATTCATTCATTTCTGCGATTCTTGATGATGTCGAATGTATGACGCATCTTTCACGGTTAGATCAACGCCGACTACTTCACTTTTACTCCTTCATTAGTTGTATCTTTTGTACAGAATTACGGAAACTGTAATTTCTGATAGGCGGCATAGTCTTCGCACACGTAGTAATATACTTCAGCTACGCTTCGTATGGGTGTATTTTATTTTTTTAGATTGAAATTTGCGGATACTTGCTTGGATACTAGGATGGCCTGTCGTCACCAGTAATATGACCTCAACACATTTCCCATTCGTTTCTTCACGGGAGTCGTCATCCGTGGTGGTGGTTTACTTCGATCATGGTTGCCTGTGCGATTTTCGCTCCGTAATAAAATTCTGTAGTACCGAGGACAGTTGATTCCTATTAGTTATGAATATATGCGTCCATCGTGTAGGTGGTCTTCCCGAAGTTTCACCAGATTGGGGTCCACTCTACGGTTCTTTTCTTCGATCTGTAGTGTGTTCTTCCCATTATATGACCGGCCCATCTATGTTTTGGTATCGATTTGTGTGCTCCTAGGTCGTGAACGATGAGGTAGGTTCCGGAAAACAGAGCTTCGCGTTCTGGTTAAACATTGTGTCTGCCGATTATACTTCATTAGACGTGGTTCAAGCGCTTTGTGAGTAGTTCGTAATATAATTGACGTAGCTGAAGTACTGGCCAACGTCTCTGCTGCGTAACAAAGCGCTGGGTAGACTTTCGAAACGAAGAAGTGGGCGCTAATTTACGGGTCCTTTAACTCGTCAGTAACTTTTTTAAGAGGCGACCCGAATGCTGCCCAAGCTGCTCTCCTTCTGTCAAATTTCTCCTTCATGTTGTTCTCCATGTTCATTGATTGTCCAAGTATCCATACACGTACAAGATGGTCTCTGTAATCGGAAGTCCATCTAGTTCTTCGCCTTCGCACCGCAGGCCCTTTATGAACTTGGTCTTCATTCTGTTTACTCTTATTCCAATCTTCTTCACAATTCGCTGAGTTTTTTGGGCATCATTCATGCTTCAATACATCTCGGAAAGGTGACGACTTCATGTGCGAAGTGAAGGTTTGCTAGGAATTGTAACGAATAGTTAGCGACGAAGTGGAGCAGTTGAGAGCGTGTAGAATATTAACCACGCGGGTCTTTTAGTTGCTGCACTGATCTACCAGCCTGTGTAACGGCTCACAGCACAAGAGTATGAAGAGCGTTCGAGGGAGCGAATAATAGTGGAGAGCCGTTTGTAGAGTACCTGTGAACGATGAGAGCATCGAACTCATGTCAACACATATGCGAAAATCAACGATAACATTAACGTAATAACGATGCAAGAGCTAACGATTACAATTCCTATCACTACGACCTGAGCAAATGAATCTGTAAGGAAAGATCAATCGGGAGAGGGGCAATGATGGAGCTGGCGACGGCGCTCACCAAGGCGTCGCCGGGCCAAATGCCGGTGGTGGTAGGCGTGGCTGCGTCCCAGCGAGCGCCTTGCCCATTGGCCATAACTGGACATAGACGCAGGGTACGCACACGTCGTTGTAGTAACGCGATCTCCATCGACCCATGGGATGCATTGATTAGGCAGATAGAGAATTTTCTATCTGATAGAGGGATTCTATATAACCCGAAACTTGGGTAATTGAACCGTTTACATACGTGAGTACAACATTAATAACATAATAATAACGATAGAGAAGTAGTGGTAAAAGAATCACGCGAGTTAAAGCCATGTGATGCTATGGCTAGTAGTGAAGCGAGGCTAACCAGATAATGGCATTCGAATATTACTACATCATTAATACAATAATAACAGTAATGTTGAATGATTACATACAAATAACCGCCGCTTAGCCGTGAGCGATGCCGCACTCGCACCATACATGGCAGGTGCGGCGGCTGAAGGAGACAGTATGCTGGGGCGGAGATTGAGACAGTATGCTGGGGCGGATAGGGATACTGACGAGCCGTGTTTTCGGCTGAGCTAAGGACCAACATTATAGCGGTGGGGTGCACTTTAGTATGATCGATGAGGGCAGTAAGTTACATGAGCATTGACGGTGCTATGGACAACGAATGGTGAGTCATTTACGGAACACAATCAGGCGGCTGGTCGTTGATAGTGCTATGTCTGCAACGCAAAGTTTGAGCATCTATGGGTGCCACCATTGCCTAAGAGTCAATGACCAGAATGATAATTATTGCAACTGATAAGCCTATAACGGCATAACAAATACGTAGCATAAGTTGGCAGCTCAGCGGCCTTGTACGCATGGCGTACATTGTGGGAGGAATGGTACATGCCACCGATGTCGTTGCAAACAGAACGCATTTGGAAACACCCGCCACTACTGACAGCTCACCGTAAACAAGCTAAGATCCGCGATACAATAATTTCTAGATTATCGAGGATGAATGAGAATGACTGAGAATGAGTTGATGTGAGGAGCGAGTAACCGGCGCTACCGATCGGGAGTAAGGTGAGTGATGGCATATCTCCGCCGTCGAAGGCACCTGGCTTATATTGGCTGCGGGAGCCGCGTGCGTATGCAACCGCGGCCGATCTGATTGTTGATCCTGGACTGTTGATCCTGGACTGCAATAGACTGTACTTAACTGCCTGAAACATCAAACGTCATTGGCTTCGTTGTTTCACAAGGAAGTAGTAATACTGTTCTACTGCTAGGCCTCCTCCGGATGAGCCATCGTTGCTCTGCGACTATTATCAAACGTGAACCGCTGTTGTGCCTGAAACACTGAGCGTAATTGACCGAGTAGACTACAAAGGTTACATTGCGGTAACTAGTGTGCGGCTGCGAGTGGTATGGGCATCAAATACTATTATTTAGATAGATAGAGAAGTTTTGCAATGTCTCTGTCATCCCAATCGAGTGTTTTGTTATCCACTACAGTATCTACTGCAGTGTGGCGCGAAACAGCTTTGGCGATATGTTATCTCCTTGTCGAACCCCTTTTCCTATGAGAATGGTAAGTTGTCAGTGGAAGAGCTGTATTTTTTATGCTGTGTTTCCGGTAATAGTGAGCTAGAATTCGAATATGAACTGTCCTTGAATGATGGATGCTGATGGGATCGTATCCTTCTTACGCTCTTATACGCTTTTTTAATGTTCGACAAAGGTCACCACTAGGTTAGGTGGTATTCTTGACATGCTTTTATGACCCTGCACACAGTTAGGATGTGGTCTATGCAGCGGGATCCCTGTCGAAATCCTCACTCAACTGTGCCTCATCTAAAGTCCTTGATATGTGCAACAGGATAATCTTCGTGAATAGCATGTAAAGGTCGCGACAAGCGTATCGGACGGTAGTTACGAACATCCCTTCGGTCACCCTTGCGCGGGATAACCGTGCGCGAAGTCCAACAAAAAATGGCCCAATGGCCAATTTTCGTTGGCGTGAATTGGAACTACGCATAATTTTGATCGGAACTTGCGTATTTTTCGATAACTAAAATACGTGGGGTTAAAAACTTGGTAGGTGCATAGAAAAGACTTCACTCTAGCAGTGTAGATTTGAATATAACTTTTTTTCCATTGGCTTTGAAGTTTTTCTTTACTTCCATTTTAAACTTGTTTAAAGTTCAATTTTTCCAAAAAATTAGGGGCAAAATTCAAGTTTTTGAAATTTTGGTGGAAGTTTGGCATCCTCAAGCGTCAGTGCTTCCCGGGAGGTCATCGTGATCTGCGGGACAAAATCATGTCGCCTATTTTGCTCTTCGAAATAGGAATTTCGAGGGAAAAAAACTGAAATAACTTTTTTGTAGGTTCTTGGAAATCATAATTCTCTCGCATAAACAGACGCTTCTGTACCTAGCAGAGGACACCATCGCTTCGTACTGTCATACCTTTTTCATCCACGCTGCTGTGAAATGATCTTCTTAGCGTTAGCTTAGTGCTTAGCTAACACCATGTTCCTTTGTAGCTAGTAAGGCTATCGGTTAGTCAGGCGATTTGAATGCTCGCTTTTTCGTTATTGCTGCGCGGCATTATATATGCGTTTGTATCCGTTTGTACCGGAGCTGCACTTGGATAATTAAACCTTTATCAATACATGCAATAGGAAAATACGATAATAATATATTGTGGTTATGTATGTATAGTATTAGTACAAAGGTTACATGAGAATTAATTAACATAAAATGGGAAAACGAATAATTTGCGAAGATTATGTGGTAGTGAAGCCAGCGGCTAGGAGAAGTTATTAAGACCTCACCAAGTTTAACAGACAGAAACATGATGTAGTTAACGGTGAACTACTATGAGGTAGATATATGTTGATGATGTGGCTATTAGCTACGAGATGCATGGCTATGATAAGCAGAAATTGGTGAGGGACAAAAGAAAAGGCAATAACACACGACTATAAAAATAATGATGCTGCGAGGGAAGAATTATAAGGCCAGAAAGAGTTTTTGTTTTCACAACTTCTCAAGATTCCTGAGTGCTGAGTAAGGAATCTGAGCGCCTGTATGCGATGGACTTCTGGCGGATGTTTTTGCATACCGAGTCACCACAGGAATCTCCAGCCGGCTGCGATGCAATGTGAACATCTGCGTCAGTTGGCCATGACTCCTGCTTTAGATGGTTTTGAATTTGTCAGTCAAAAACAAATGCTATAAATGACAAATGTCCTTTGGTGTGGTGGTGAACACGTTAACCCCCGGAAAGTATAATAGCGGGTTCGATCTCCACCGCAGGCACCTGCGGTCCTGCAAATACCACGTCATCATTGTGGTTGTATCTCACACCATATACCGTACCATGAAAAAAAGAGTAAGCAGTAAGTAAAAAGTGGCTGTATCCTTTGGATAGTTATTGTAGTGAGGATGCGCCTTGTAATGTCTTTATAACTCGTAAATTTGTAAAAGTGCTGGCTAAAAAGAATTCACGCCCACCTCAATAACATATCCTTTCAGACAGTATTTTGTTAATTAGTTCAGAGGAATAGAGATTGGATCGATGCGTCTGCTATGGAGATCGTTCAATATTTAAAGCTCGTCTTTTCGAGAACTTTGTCACGTGGGACTTTTTTATGGTTGCCATAGAGTGAATCTAAAACTTCAGTAATTGAACCTCTGCATACTTGCTGCAACAATGAAAAAATTAAGGAGGATGGTAACGTGAAGCGAATATGTAAGGATGAAAGTGTGGCTTCAATACATCGATAGTGCAATAATGCGACCACCTATCATAGAGAGATGAGCGGGAAGAATGAAGCAGATGAAATGATGTTATCTGCTGATGGCTGCTTCTGTATGCCAGTGGAAGCCGAATTTGGCTGCAATAAGCGTGGTCGTTCCTAGCGAGTATTTCTACATTTATGCACGTGTTGACATACAGAGACATTCCAAGCGCTTTCAAGCCAGCTGCCACTCAAAAGTATGAGCCAGCTGTTATCACGCGTTCTACAGGTAGTGTTAGGAAATCCATGTTGTTGAATAGTATGCAAAGCACATAGGAATCATGTGATAGAGATATGAGGTAGAGAATAATCTCTGAAGCATCTATGGCGAGAGAACTGTCGATGTGATACAGTAAATGCAACAAAAAAGAAACATAGCGCGACAAAATAATCCATCAAAAAGGATGTGTTATTCACCTTCTGTTCCACAAGAGCAGTGACAATGAAGTAAATGTGTATTTTGATGTGTGTAAGGCAAACAGTTACCTATATTATAAAGTACCGTTTGTTGATCGATCCCCGCGCCCGTGGCCCACCATGCCTTCCATCCCTCCGGGTCGGCGAATTGGTACCAAACTTGTCTGGGAGGATAGCAGCACTGGTTCGATGCATCGGTAGGGCACCCCGAGTCATTGTAAAAGCCAGATATGCATTCAGTCACCTCCAACGATGCTTAATAAAATCGAATGCATGGCGCATCCCTCAGTGATTGATTAACGCTGAGAGACTTCTATCTTATTTTACTACCATTTGTTATCATTTTAAAAGGCGCTCTCTTATTATATTACTACAGTTGCCAAAGAGGCATTACAATGTTGTACTGTCGAATACTACATTTGCCAGTAGAAAAAACTTTCCAGTGAGGATCTGGCTTGTTGATGCATGTAAGGTACACATCTATGTAAACAAACCTCCTTTTTTCTAAAAGTGGAACTAGCCTTTTTGAGTGTGCAGAGAGGCAATGTCGTAGACGAAATTCCTTTTACCAAATGTGTGTTTCGGGTTTTTTTTCCAAAATAAAGTGCGTGCTTTTAAAGGTGCCGTATGTAATGGGTTGGTGTTACGAAGAGAGTGTACCAGAGTTTCTCTTCCAATCGAATGTATGTGTCCTTGACATCGACACCGGGCGAATGGAGTTTCCCGAAGACCTTCCATCGTTTCCAGGAACCAAACAATTGTGTCAGGAGATTAAGTCGGCAATCTATAGGTATTCATTATGGGAGGATACGTCGCCTTCCACCATTGTCGGTTCAACACCTTCATTGAGGAGCTCCCCAGCTATTGTACCTAGCCGTACAACCACTGATCGCAGAACAGATGACTGGTCAGCAAAACGAATGAGTCGATCGTTTGATCGAGGCGATGCTATCGATGAGGCTATTAGTAAGTTTAATATTATTTTGGCTGTGCAATACAATGGTTATCCACATTTTGGGGATTGCTCTTCTTCACATGGATTTCAAGTTTAATATTAATGATTAGTGCTCTTATTATTTTTTATATTGGGTTACAATTTATTTTCTCTTACTTGAATGCTTGGACGGCCTGTTCTTACTGGTTTTGCGAGCCCCCTGCACATTCTGTATTTTTCGGATAGATCAGAAGGAGATTTGCCACCATGCAACTAGTTTCATACCGGGAAGGTGATAGATCCTGGTACTGGTTTACTCTTCTTAGCTGGGCTTCCTGATAAAAACGCCGGACGTTTTCTCAGCTTGAGACCCTGCCGAGAGGATGAATCCCCCAGCTGTACATCGCAGCCCGACACCCAGGAACACCTACCATCCACGATGAGGCGGTAAACCGTTGAGAGGATTTATTTTCTCAGTATTACAATATTGCAAAGTGCCATGTCAAAACTTCCGCGATGCATCGAACGATTATAATTATCATTGTTTGTTTATGTGTTCTTGTGAACTGGTCTTAATAAGCTGGTGCAAGGTTGTTGAAGTTGTCGCTGTTGTTGTTGGTGTCGTTGGTCGATGGCTGACGTTTCGGCGATTTTGCCTTCCTCAGAGCCGTGCTGTTACTAGTGGGACTCCCACAACAACAATAACCACCATGAAAAATCAGTACCAGCTGCATCAGCTCGACAAGATTGGTTCATAAGAGCGTATAAATAAATATATCAACTGTGTACGCCGAAGTTTGTAGCAATTCGGTCTTTTCAATTATTATTATTGTTTACTCTTATAGGCAAATCTGTGCAGCTTTCGCCATGTCCATCTCGTTCTGATCTGACTCCTTTACCTCTTGAAAATGTTTTGAAGAACAACTCTGCTGTCGCAAGGGTTGCTGAAATTGCGCGACGCGCTGGTGTTGTCATAGATGTACAAAATTTAGAGCAAGAGATTTCATGCAGAGGTCAATATCTTGATTCACCGGACTGCAAACAGTATTTTCAGGTTGGAATCTAGTAAACAATCTGTTTTTACATCAGAAACAGTTTCCAAGAAGTTCGATTTAGAATGCTCGACTCAATAACGCTGTTAGGGAATGTGTCTTAAACAGAATTGTATGTATGCTGTATTCATATGAACATTTCGTCGTTGGTGGTCAAGGGTGTTCAGATCGAGAGACATATGATGACAGTAGGTTGGTTAGATTCAGCTACGGTGTGAAGTGCTCATGAAAAAAAAGAACGACATGGTTATTATTGAAGTAATCCTAGTCATCTTCTACGGTAACTTACATTTCAGAGAAAGTCTAGTATGTTTTGACAAAGCGTCCTTTTTATCTGATCAGCCTGACAGTCACTTAGCGTTCCTTGCAGCTTTTTTGGAAACACAGGTGAGAGGAATATCCATTTGGTGCAATCTGTTTCCGTTCTAATTATAATTCGTGCAAACGGAACTTGTTTTAGATGTTTGCCTCTTTGATTGATGCAAAAATACTCTCACAATGGGAAACACCGGATGAAAACCTTGTGCTTTTCGATTCTCGGATTGCAATGATGCGTGAGAAACACGGTCTGTCAATGGTTCGTACACCTACATATGAGTCAACACCACCTTTTGCACATACTGGTATATAACACATTCTTCATTTGATTTTCATTAATAAATCACTAGTGTTTTAATAAATTTTTTAGTAACTGATTGCAGAAGAACTGATATCGAAACGAGAAGAAATGTTGGATTATGTTGTCCCGGGCCCACACGAACTCGAAGGTGCTGTGGTGATGAGTTATAATGGTATTTGGCCAGAACAGATAAATACAGCTCTTCTTGAGGGCGCAATGGGACTTAGCCCTGCGCCTAGCCCTTGGAAACAACGCTACCCTCATTTGCGTCCAAAGCAACAGGAAGTATGTCTTTTTTTGTTGTTAACGGACGCAGACACAGAAAACGAAACTTCGATTTGTGAATTTTTTTTTGTAGACTACCAATATTGCTGGACGTCCTGTCAGTACTTGTGGCAGTACTGGTTTAGTAGGTGATTCACCTGCCCTAGTTGCTCAGCAGCAAGTAAAATTTGTTGACCAACTGTTGCGTGAAACTAAGGGTGGGTTTTTTTCATATTATTATTTATTTGTATCGGTTTTTTTAATATTTCGTCGAAATATTGGCTCACAGGGAAAACAAAACGCATGCTTGTGGACAAAATGGGAAAGGAAGCAGTGCAGTTGGGTCATTTCGATGCTAGTATAACTGGAGTTGAAGAGAACACACTTGTTGCTTCTTTCTGTGATCTTCTGGAGAGAATTTGGGCTCACGGTCTCATCAAAAAGCAGGTGATTAGTTGAGAAAGCAACCTTTTTATTTATTTATTTTTTTGGATGGACAGAGGGAGGTGGACGGGGGGAGGGGGTAATTCTAACTTTTAAATATAGGAAATGTAACATGCTCATTTCTGGGGATTTATGCAGACTTTTTTTCTTTATGGAGATTATAGGTGTCAAATTTTATAAGTGTACTTGTGCAAGTCTTCCACTTCCTTCTTTTTCCCATCTTGCATCGTTTCCACCGATTCCTAGTCTTGAACAAATCTTGTACATTTATTTTGGTTACACGGGTTTAATTTGATTACTGTGAGGATCCCAGCACTTCTACCATTCGATTTGTTCCCTTACATCTACCGTGCGAAAAGGTGCTCGAACTTCTCGCGTATAAGTTTAGCTGTTGGTTGAGGATTGTCATTTTGTTTACGAATATGGTTAAATTCTTATCAAGTAGACTCTTCCTGAGTTCTGGGATGGCGCGGCTAAAACGTTCCTACATCCCTAACTTTGTATTGCATTGTGATACTGAAGTTTAACGTGATTTAGAAACATGAAGTGTTCATGTTTAAGAGCTATAGCCATAGTCTTTCTCTCCTGTTCATCTTCAAAGAGTGACTTTTGATCTCCAATTACAGTACCTGGAGCTGACACATCGGAATTTTAGATTAGCACTGAATGATGATTAATGCTTTCACGACCATCGTGCTTTTTCGGCTACTGCTATCAATTTATTAATTCCTAGATTAGTTGTGGATCTGAAACTGTTTTTTTTTTTCTAAATTCCTAACACAGCTCTACCTTCTGAAAACAGAGATACGAACGTCAGCGAATAGAGAAATGTTTTGTGAATTCCAGAAAACAATCGTTGCATCATAAAAGAATGAAGAAGCGTGTACCTAGTTGGAAACGTTTGCAGATTCTGCTGATTTACATTGCTTGGATGCTTGAATGACTCCGTCTTCACTGGTTGTGCGGGCTTCAACCTAATTTCTATTTTTTTGGAGTTTTAATGGTTTAGTTATTGTTGTTCTCTGGAGTTCCGAGGTCAGCCTGGCCAAAGTCTGTCCTAGATCGTCATCACCACAAGCGATCGCCATCCTTATGGATCAGAGTGAGAGTTACCACCATGCGACTAGTTTGCTACCAGGATGATGATGGATCCTGGTATTGGTTCACTATTAGCTGGGCTTAATGGAAACGGGGAACTTCTTAGTTTTGGAGACCCTGCTGGGGGATGAAACCCTTCGCCGCATATCGCAGCCTGACACTCAAGACCACCTCCCAGCAGTGATGTGGCGGTAATCCGTTGGGAGAACTGATATATTTCATTTAATAAAGCGCTGTAAACTGAGATATGTTGGCTTAAACTTTTGAGCAGCTATTATTTTGTCCTATGTGGACTATACATAATTCAACCGTTTGCGAGTGTGTTAAAAGTTGTTTCGTAAAATGTTAAATATAGTTTGCAATGCATTAGTTGTAGCCGAAAAGCGTTCCAGGGGAAGTCATCCTTGTGGAATTTTGTCTTGCAACACCAGGATTTAGAGAAAACTTGTCTCTCAACTCGGACAATGTCATCTTCCATGCTTACTCCAGGTAAAGCCTTTGTTTTTTTCTTTTTTTTTGTTATTACCACTCGCCACCAACTTAAATCGTTCCCTGTAACGTTCTTTGTTGTGGATTTTAAAATATTCTGCACTTAAATTTCAAGTTTTCGCTCCAGCTCTAGCCTGGCTGGTGTTCAGGAAGCGTCTAGAACGTGAGGTTTTCAATGTTCACGGTACTGTCTGTAAGCTGCTGTGATTGAGCTCGAATTACTGGCCGTTTGAAGATATTGCTTTTGTTGGATGTGGACATAGTTATTCCTCAGTGTTCTACCGACACAATAGAAGCTAGTTCTTCAAGATTCTATTTTGACGTACATATTCTGCTACCAAAAATGTCAGAAAAACGACTGGGGGAGGAAAAATTACACGTGAAAATGTGACAGTAGCGCCTCTTCTCCTGATTAGAGGTGTGATACCATCAACCTTAATTTAGTATCTGTTTAGATTATCGTTTTGAACGAAGTTGTAGAGTATCCAAATTGAGCTGTGTCAGTTTGAAAAACAAAGAACAACTTCTTAAGCTCTTTAGATTTAGAGGAAGTTTTCGTTTAGATGAACAAAAGAAATGAAAAATTCATTGAACGCTCTCAGGAATTTCCTTTGATATCTGAAACATTATGCTCACCATTGATCAGAACTATTGTTTTGTGTCCTGTATTGTGATTGTGAAACAAGTTGTGTTAGTGACAGGTGGTGGTCGGCGATGTACAATCAAGCGAACACCGTCACTTCCGCATTGTGAAGTTCCGGCTCCAGTGATAATCCAGCCTGCTAATGAAAATGATTTCACGGATGCTTTATCGGAGATCGTAGAGA
This sequence comes from Angiostrongylus vasorum, assembly GCA_018806985.1. Classification (NCBI taxonomy): domain Eukaryota; kingdom Metazoa; phylum Nematoda; class Chromadorea; order Rhabditida; family Metastrongylidae; genus Angiostrongylus; species Angiostrongylus vasorum. The sequence goes on from JADANN010000370.1 coordinate 826,792, forward strand.
CAATCCAACGAGAACTTGGGTCTGGTGATGGCGAGGGTATCCCAGTATGGTCACGATCAATCTTGCGTGCCGCTAACTTCCTTGCTGATAAATTGACAAACACGCCAACAGGACTCCAAGCAGTGCCCTCTGCAACTTTCACTCCAAATCGACGAACGGAGTCTCAATCAATGCTGAAGAAGTCAAGTTCTGTGGGCGGTGGGTATAAAGGGTGGTGCATGGTGCACGTCCATTCGGAATTTCTTGCTCTTTTCCGATTGCACTACAGCTTACGACTCACATTCTCATCATCTATGCAGCTTTTATGCTTTGCATGATAAACTTCACTCATGTTGTTGATAGTGTGCATGAAATAACAACTACTGCAAGCACCATTTCCAGGCGATCATGTGAGAATTGTCCGAATTTCGATTGTATTTTCGGAAGACTTTCTCACTTCGCCTGGGCTTAGCTTTTGTTTGTACTAATCGCCGTTGCTAAGCACTCCATATTTCTTTGTTTAGACTTCTCAAATCCCAGCTGGAATGGGGAGGTCAGAACCAATGCAGTTGTCACAGAGTCTCCTCGTAAACGATCGCAAAGTCGGCCACGAAGTCCTGAAACGGGTGCACGGGTGTTGTTGGCACCTCTACCTACTCACGTCGCTTATGATCTTAAGTTACTTTTTTTTCCTTCCCGCGTGTTTAGGACTGCCTAAATTTCTGTAGATATGAATACTAGTCAGTTTATCATCAGGAATGTCCTACGGATGACGGAGATCAAAACCGACATTGGATACGCTCGTGCGTTTGTTCGTCTTGCGTTGGAGCGAAAACTACTACATAGACATCTCGCGACCTTACTGGAAAATAAGAAACTGTTAAGGTGTGTGCTCCATACAGTTGTCTTGTAACTGCTTCTAATCAGCTTAAGGTTTCCTGTTGATGAACGGAAGTTTCCTAGGATTTTTTGTATTTCTTATCAAGTTGGTTTAAAATTCTTCCTATTAAGTAGATTTTCCCCTCCCACAGCGCTTCTTACATTTATGAGTTGCGTGATTGCTTTTTTCACAGAAATCTTCGAGAAGGTTTATTCTATCCTCGAAGATTTTTGCAAAACAAATTTTTGAAAAGGGAAGAAGTAGATGTACACCGAAAACCGCCCTGTTAACTGTAATGATTGTGAATAGTTTCTTCGGACCTGACTTAGTTATCAGTTTCCTCATGCTAATCCTAATTCAATGGTCTTTAATAACCTTCTTATTTTTCCTTGCTTTGTGGGGTCCCTTATCATGAAGCGAGTCCGCATTAAATGTTTTCTAGTGAGCTGTACAATCCATACGCATTCGTACGTTGTGAAGATGAACGTGAGCAATTTCTTTACCACATTTTGTCTCTCAACGCTGCTCAATTCCGCTGCTTCACTAATACTTTTAACAAGACCAGTATGTTTTTAAAACCTTTCCATACATATGGAATGCTTATTTTATTTTGTTGTATAGGTAGTGTTTTCGTGTGCTTGTTTTTTATGACTTGAACTTCATTTCTAATTCTATTTGGAAAGCTTTTTCTTTCATTACATTGAGAAACTCCATCTTCTTTTTGTAGAGATGGACTACCAGGTGGTGATTGTGACTGGAAATTGGAGAGGTTCGCTTCCACCAGTGTGGGTCACGGTGGGTGGCATTCTGTTCCTAAACTCTGAAAAGTTCGCTACTTTTTGGCATAGAAATGGTTTTCCGTTTGCTGTTTCAGGTTGGGGGCAGCTTATGCAGCAGTCCTCAAATCAATCTGCCGGCTAATACTCCACTGTTCAAGTTTGATGTGGGGGTTTTCGCTTCTTTCACACTCACTAGTGAATGTTTTCATGGCAACATAAAGTGCGTGCTAAAGATCTGTGTACAGAGCTCATTCTCTTGCAGCATAAAAATCTTGGTGTTCTGTCAACACTGCGAATAGGTCATGCACTTGGCCATGAAAAACCTCCGAAGTGGTACTTGGAATATGTGAGTGAATAAGATGTTTGAAACAATTTTTAAGGATAGGTTTTCCAAATCCGATAAATACATTTGCGATCATGTTGAGCAGTTGAGAAATATGTGGAAAAAAAACTACGCTTTACTGGTTTTTCTAAAGTATTAGATTGTCCAGAAATTGACACAAGATCGCAACCCGTGTTTTTAAAACGGCGTATCTCAGCTCAGAATGAATTCTGCTGATTGAATTAGAGACCCTTAGAATCTGCATGTCTTTATTAATGAGAGACAAGTTTATTTTTTCCGGTTTCTTAAAACTATAGAGTTCTGGAAGCAGTGAGTTCGCTGAAGGCAGTTTGGTTTCTGAAGAACACAGGTAAGATTATGGGGAAGCTTAAAGAAGTTGTTCTTGATGTGGAGAGGTCGGACAGATACGATGGATGAGGCAGAGTTTCGTAGCCAGCTCGTTCACCTCCTGTAGCGTCGGTAGTGCGACGTGTATTAGTTCGAACGGCATCCATTTATCGATCTTTTGCTACTTTGAAATCATCTTTAGATTCTCCTTAACAGTGAAGATGCTTACATGGATTTCTTCTGAATGTTCTCGAACAGTTGAGCACGTATTTATTCCTACCAAAGTCTTCAATTCGTTGCTGTCAGTACGAGAAATATGTTCACGACAATCCTTTTCAACGTCGAATTTGCCACGATGGAATTTCTGAATCCATCGTCTCAAGATGCATTCGTTAACCTTTCCTCGGCCTCATACCTTATCAATGTTTAGAGCCGTATGCGCTGCAGTGCGACCAAGTTTGAATTCGTAATAGTAAACTTGTCGAAACGTCGATGTAGATGTATTTAAAGGGTAGAGGATAAAGCCATTCGATGTTGATCAATCCGTGAGATATGCGCTGTGCATTCTACTTTATCGAGCATTACTAGAGCTGGCTGGACGCATATTTGGGGTATACAACGACTTTTGGTGGTCTACCGATATATCGAAACAGTGTTTTCAGCCTTCCAGATGGAGCGCTTGGTGAGCTTGGTACGCAGGGCCCAAGCAACGTCCATGTATCTATTGCAAGGCGTCTCTGTTCACTACAGTACGTCGGTCACCATCTACAAGATGGTTTCATACCGTGAGAACAAATGAGGTTGCAAGGGCTATTCTAAATTTTTGCATGGGAATCATGACAGCCGCTCACATTGACAGCGTTCTGTGAAGTCGAAATTTCATTGTTGCAAATAAGGAATTTATATTTTGTTGGCTGCAGTGTTCCACAAAGATGTTCCTCAAGGAAGGGCCATGTCGTTCTCTTAGATCAGATAATTAGATTAGTCACACATACAGGTCGCGTGAGTTCCAGCACTTCATCACTACGATTCATTGTCTCTCCACCATGGCAAGAGATAGCGTGTGTTAAAGATGTTTAAACGCTGTAGCGTTATTTTATCATTATTCAAGGGAAAACCATGTTTGGTCAACATTCGAAATTTCAGTGGAAGAGAAGGACTTAGAAGCTAATAACTTCTACTGTGGAATGACAAAGAAACTGTAGAACTAATAACTTCTACTGTGGAATGACAAAGAAACTGTAGAAGATTTGCTAATCCCGTGCGACATGTGAAGATGGATCATCTAAGAATTCATTTATACAATGTAGTTCACCGTGGGCTGAGATCAAAACTTGAAAGGTCTATAATTTTAGATCATGTTTGAGCCATGTTTAACTCATGTGGTCGCGAGAATGTTAAAGTTCCAACAGAGAATGCGTCATTTTCTTGTTCAGCAATCGCGAGGTTGTTTAACAGCATACATTTACTTCCATAGAAAAGCACAATACAATACAACAGTAGCTGACGTTTCGGCAGTATCGCCTTCTTCAGAGCCGCTTTTTTTACGTGCCGTTGATGACTCAGTCATCGCCTTAGAGTCATCAACCTCATGCGACTATAATCAGCTGTTCTAATCTTCCTCATTGGAAGGCACGTAAAAAAAAAGCGGCTCTAAAGAATGCGATACTGCCGAAACGTCAGCTACTGTTGTATTGTATTGTTTTTCTGTGGAAGTAAGTGTATGCTGTTTAACAACCTCGCGATTGCTGAACAAGAAAACGACGCATTCATATTCCAATGCCGAAGTTAATAGAAAGTCGATCCTGGGAACTGTTCCAACAGAGAGTTATAAAACAGCTGAAATTCATTCTAGATGTGTTGTCCTATAAGTTGTCATTCTAAAAGCCAGGTTTCTAAGTTTTTTTGTGGTACCTTTCAAGGCAAACTAAAAACGAAGCTATCACAACATTCCTAGTTGTAAGATAGAAAAAACGCTGTAGTAGCAACGCTGTAGTAGCCGTTGCTTTGCTTAAGCTATCATTGTCTTCTCTAAGGTAATCGTTCGTAACGAGGTAACAGGGCAAATGTACCGGTTTCCTTGCGGTCGTTGGTTTGGTCTGGGCGTAGAAGATAGTCGTTGGTTTGGAAACGCATGTGATGCTAGTCTCGAAAGACTTTTGGTGGCGGAACCTGTATGTGATGACGGTAATGCTGATTTCGCGTTTGGTGCTTCGTCAAATTCACCTGCTAGAGGAGCTCGAAGAGGTCGTATGTCGTCGCGTAGTCAGACTCCCCAGCGGGAGCGTAGTCCATCACAAAGTCGATCATACGATGCCACACCAAATCGCAAGGCACAAATCACAGAAATCCAGCAAATTCTTGGTGAAGCCGTAAATTCTCTAGTCAAACACTTTTACAGTGAAAAACACACCAAAAGCGAGTTAGCCCATCTTCTATGTGGTGAACATGGTCTTGTTAATGCTATTGAGCAAGCTTTCCAATTTGGACGATACAGTTCTGTTTGGTCATTTCGACAGCCATCTCCATGGGACTATGTTGAGAAAGTATGCAGCTGGTTAATGGATCTGTTGCGACGTCGAGACACGAAGTGGTCACGTGAGCAGTGTGAGCTTGTTACACATGCACTGAGACTTGTTCATCGAATCTCAGATCGTAACGCTCTTGGAAAAGATGCTAAATTCCACGTTTTCATCCTTTTAACAGTAAGAGATCACATGCTGTCTGGCTTTTTGCAAGTGATGGCGTGGACACCAGTAACAACACAACTGTATGACGAGCTGTCCTTTCTCCGTACACCGTCGCACTTAACATATCTGTCAAGACTGCTCGACTCATTAAATGAGTTCAACTTCAACCTTGACCCTTCCCTAACATACGGCCTTGTGTGATTTGAGGAATATCTGCACGAACAAGTCTGATAATCAAGTCTATGACTAACTATCCCTAGCTTTCTTGCTACCACATAGATCGTTCCTAAGTTAAAGTACCGATTTTGATTGGTGGAGCTAAATATATCGAGCGCAGATGCGATGGAGATCCTTTATTAGGTTTGTGTAGAATGAATGTTCTAAGTAATGGTCTTGTCTCATCTCCGTCTCGTAATGATGTACAGTTTGAAATTATGAAGAACATATCACAGCTGTGCTTGGTCCATAGAGAAGCTAAGCAACGTGTCCGAAGCAGTGAGTGAACTCGTGATTCGTTCCACTGTTCACCGAACCTTCAGTGGATTATCGTGAGATTCACATTGTGACATTTTTCTTTCTTTAGACAATATCAGTTCCGTTAAGGATCCAGATGCGTGTTATCTTATTGAGTATCATTGCTATAGTTTTCTACTACTACATGTATTATTTCATCACTGCGTTGCTCTTATGGTCGAAAGCATTAGTATTACTGTTCCAAGTCCACACAACCTCGTTGTTCATTAATAATCATCGCTCAGGGTCCTTATTTTCACATCGGTTGTCGTCATCGATGTATGGTTATGTTCTAATTACCTGGCTTATCTAGTCCTCAACCGTTATTATTGTCCTTCACTACTTAGTCCCTAGTTTTAAACCCTATATCATTTATTTGAGAGCTCAGAGTTCTTAAGTTTTGTTCTCAAAGAGCTCCATATCTATCTTTGCTCTTCAAAGATCATCTTCAATTGTGAAGAGAGCGTTTTTCGACTACTAATATGTATATCTCTGAATGACAGCTCCAGCAATCTTTGGGTTCTCACTCAGTCATGTGATTTCATCTTGTTATTTGAATGATCGGTTTATGTTTAGTGAGTATGTTCCCACGTTCTTACTATCTTTGCCTTTATCATTTATCATTTTACTATGATGCCCTCATATAGAGGATCACATCGCGCATGATAAAAGCACATGAAAGTTGTTCAGCTTTGTTTGCGAATACGGTCAAATTCCTAGTTTTTTTTCTTAAATTTGTAGCAGCTGGTTGAACTTTTGCTTCTTTGATTTGCTGATGGAAAATGCTGCTTTGTGGAAACGGTTTTTGGCGGCTCTCTTCTATGGAATCAGCTCCATCGTTGTGGTGTTCGTCAACAAAATATTACTAACCAATCTCAGGTGAGTCGTTCTCTCTTTAATAACGAGGGAATCGTGATTCCTATCGCTTTATTCTTTTATCTTGTTCAGATTCCCGTCATTTCTCTTTGTTGGATTTGGTCAGATGGTAGCAACTGTTGTTGTATTATTCTTGGCGCGATCTCTACGTATAATTTCGTTCCCTTCATTTGACTATTCTATATCGCGGAAAATTATGCCTCTTCCTGTATTGTTTGTGTTGAATTTAGTATCTGGACTTGGTGGGACGCAATTGATCAAGTGAGTTAAAGTAATTAAGTTGAAGTATTTTTAATGTCTTGTTAGATATGACCAGTCGAAATCTTCGTTTTTTTTTTTCCGTTTCGACGTGAAAGGTGCCACTCGAACTGACCCCAGCGAAGTCGCTTTTTTTGCTGTCACATTCATGTTCAGTCCGTTTAGCTCTGCTTGTTCATGTAATTCGATGAGCTTCATATTTTTCTAAAGTTCTGGTGAAGAAGTATGGTCTTCTGATCGCTGGTTTTCCTGTAATGCGGCTATGCGCTTGAGCTTGATCCATTCGCTGACAGTTTTTGTTTATCAGTTGCCACCGTCAAGATGCATCACGTGCTATGCTAAGGCCTACCTGGTATCTTGACGAATGCGCTTCTCTGTTCTTTGATACTTAACGCCCGATGCAGGCTTTTCGATAAATGACTCTGTTTACTTGGTTGTTGGAGTACTTGAGGAGTTGAGAACTTCACAGATCTAGAAGGGACTTTGCTTTGTCTTGTTAATGACGTATACAGTTTTCTTTAAAGACATCCTTTCAATTAAGATTTTTTTAGAACTCTAGTTTTCAAGTTCGATGCAGATGGTACAGGTATAGTTTTCAAAGAATTGAAAACAAAACAGGTACTCTAACACTTTAAATGCAATCGTAGAAGCGGCAGACATTAATATGCTAGCCTTGACGGAAAAGAATGGAAGAGCTACGTTCCCTATGCTCTAGAATAACGGAATTTGATCTTAATAGGATGAGAATACTTGCATCCTGTTGGCAGAGATTACAGATCCTAGCGATTTCTGCCTCAACCAATAAAAATCATAATGACTTGCAATCGGGCATTGTTTTCGCATCGTATACATTGGAGTTAAGTCATGTCGTGCGTTGCGTTTTACTTCTACGTGATACGGGTTACCTTTGACATCAGTCTTTCATTGACGCTTTCGATAACGTTGACTGCTGTTGTTCACATAGGGTCCATGTTCCGAAGAAGTGTTCTAAAACGGGAAGAATTTTATGCTCAAAAATTAGGCAGGGAGCCAGTTGTTCTTCGTACCCTTCGTTACTTGTTCGATTTTTTTGTAAACTCTCGAAGTAGCTTGTTTTTTTCTGCTCAACTCTGAAATCAAATCATTCGTCATATTCACTCGCCAACAGATATATACATAGCGGGAGAGCTGGAGCACTTGAAGGTATTTGTTTCCTTCAAAATTTCTGAATTATCAGAAAAAAAATCCTCTTTTTTGCATGAACATTGTTTTCAGTAGTTTAAACCGAATACCACTTGTCGAAATTGGCTGGAATTTGGTCCATCTAGCTAATGTTTGTTGTTTTCAGAGCGATATCATAAACAAGGTGAAGGTAGTGTAGCTACCGGCCACCGATATTCATTTGGATGTTACTGCGTTCCATTCTCGGATGACTTTATTGAAAGTGGCCGTAAATAATTTTTAATAGATGGCATGGCTTTGGCGAATCGCTTTCTTTGTGTTTGTGGTGATATCGTCCTAGAATAATATTCTCGATGTGCATTTGATATATAACTCACAAAGGATCTTTATATGCTAAGCAGATTGGGAGTATTCAAAACTGCTTGTGTTTCGATGTTTTTATTCAATAAACAGGCACGAGGTTGTTATTATAGAATTTATTAGGATGCAATAGCTAACGTTTCGGCGGTTTCGCCTTCTTCAGAACAGAGCTTCTGTTTCATTTGAACCACTGGTTTTAGTGGGCAGAAAGCAGACTATTTGAGCGATCTTGGCTGATATCGTTCAAGACCCTTTCGTGTACAGCAACACGGTCTTCCCTGTTTTTCATTTAACGGAAACCGTATTTTGGATGTTAGAATTGGGACCAGGTCTTGTGTGGTTCTCCAGCGACGGTACTGCAACCTAGACATCCGAATGAAGACGTGTCGTCGCGAAATATTTTGCCTAACATGATTTGGAGGTATGGAGGCATGTGGCCATGGGTATCGAATAATCCGGCTTTGACGTCATGAGTGACCTCCGTTGACTTACTGGAGATAGTGATTAGATCGTCCCAGCATCATAAAGCTGTTGTCTTGGAATTGTAATTAATGAAGTTAGTCAAAGTTCAAAAAGTTATGCATGAGGTTGAGTAAGAGAATCAGAAGTGAGAGTAACGATAGCTGTATCAAACTTCAGTTTCTTTTATGTACTAATATTGTCTCTCTGATTCTGATAATGTTATTTTTAAGCTTGCCTATGTTCACTGTACTGAGGCGGTTCTCTATATTAATGACAATGGTGCTCGAATATTATATATTGGGGTAAGTTTAGTCCTTGCCTACCTACTTGTTGTAGCACTTTGCTCCAGTGCCGACGGTATTTTCTTAAAACTCATGATTCTTTTAACATTTGAATTGGTTGTTCTGGCATCGTATTTTACTAAAGTTCCTACTGTAGCTTAGAATGAAGCGCGTATAGCGCAATGGTTAGAGGTGCCATGGAATGCACATTTGGTCGTTAGTTCAATCCGCCACCCTGGGACTACGGAGCCTTGCATTGCTCCGGGATCGGAAACATAGTACCAGACTTTTCTGAGGGAATAACAGCATTGACTTGATTCATCAGTGTACCACCACAGCTCACTATATATGCTGAAAATGCGTTTATTCTTTTCGAAGATGATTAATGTCGAATGCATGTCGCATTTTCAGAGATTGATCATTGCCGAGCACTTTTATCCTTCTTATTCTTTACTACAGTCTAGATGTGTATTGTTGCACATATCCACAGTCATTTAATTTTGAGAAACTGCGATATCAGGGCTCGTGCAGAAAAAGGAAATTAAACAAGTTTGATTCCTCATCATTTAAAGTAGCTGGCTGAGTGATATTTATAGGAAGACCTACTGTAGTGTTAAAGACTGCAGCACATTTGATTAAATTTCAATTTCAGTATAAATGCTACGCGAGCCGTCCGCTTTGCCGTCGGTTTAATGATCGCAGGTTCAATCATCGCGGCGTTTTTTGATCTTGCTTTCGATCTTTGGGGTTATACACTTATTCTGCTTAATGACATCTGTACGGCTGCTCTGGGCGTTTACACTAAACAAAAGCTCGAGGCCAAAGAGTTGGGTAGATACGGTTTAATGTTTTACAATTCCTTATTCATGTTAATTCCCACACTTCTACTAATTTCTTATACTGGTGATACGAATCGGGTGATTTCTTCATAGATCTCGTTCTTGCAGAGCTTCTAAGAGATCTCTTTTAAATGTCTTACTATTCAGGCGATCCTTTTCATGTTGTCAGTCGAAATGACTCCCAGCATTTGGATCTGTTTTTTCATTTCGTGTATATGTGGTTTCATCCTTAACTATTCCTTAGTTCTGTGTACACATTTCAATTCTGCTCTTACGACAACGTGTGTGGGACCCATAAAGGTACGCATTGCAATAGTTTTCTTGACCTCTATTTTCCGAAATGATATTACATAAAAAAGGATTACTTTTTAAATATTATCACAATAAGGACGTCACTTGAGCTCATTTAGTTGAGAGAAGCCACTGTTGTAAATTATATAAAGTCGCAACTACTTTTTACATTTCCATATAGGTTGTATAACTAGTTCTTTGTGTAGGAAAATGATTCCAGTTTATGAATTTGTTAATGCATGATACCATCTGGAATGTGTCCTCCATATTCTTTTTCTTAGTTGTTTATTCAAACCTTAATTTTCATTCTTGGCAAGGAAGCATTGGTGCAGTAGGGCATGTTCCCTTTTTGACTTCGGTGTTTAGCATAAGTCAAATTGATGTTTGAAATGGCAGCTACAATGAGATTTCCAGAATTTGTTCGTCACATATGCTGGAATGTTTTCAAGCGGTGATTATATATTCCAGTGGACAAATTTCATTGGCATAAACGTTAGTGTTATGGGTAGTGTGCTGTACACGTACGTAACATTTCGAACGAAATCGGTTAGTCAGCAGGTTGTCACAGTGGTTCCTGTAAAAAAATTAAAAGAGAAGCAACCATTGATTTAAGTTGAAGTCAGCTATATGGAAGTTGGTGCTCATTCCACTTTGCTTGTGACCAGCTTACTATATTACGAAAGAATTATGACTTTACATGTATAAGCTGATACGTGATCTTATTTGACTGCTTAATGAAGTGTACTTACTGAATTTCCGTTGCCGGTGTTCTACAAAACGCATTGCTTTCTCTCATACTTGTGTGAATTATTCTTTCCACGCGTTTTATTGTCAAGTAACTGTTCAGTGCTTGGAACAGTTTGGTATCTTGTCATTTTAATCAACAATATCTAACGCATTCGTAATGTTGCCCAATGATTTCAGTGCACTGGACTTCCGAAATAGTTGGAACTACCACCTCTAGACAAATATATCTATACAGTTGTGAGTTTTATTAACTGAAATAAAAATCATGGAATTCAGAAACTGTTCATCAGCCAGATATATGTTTTTCCAATAAATAACAAGATCTATTTAGAACAACATTGGCTGACGTTTCAGCGGTTTCGCCTTAAGCCTGAAAAAGGTCAAATTGACACGAGTTTACGAAGATACCTTCGATCACCGTTCTTGAGTATGATGATCGCGCACGAAGTCCTCAGTGGTCTGGCTTTTTCTTTTTTCTGAAGTTAAGATGTCATAAGGGTTGCGACCACGGAGGTCCCTCATATGAGGGATCTCGAGCCGGTTAGTGGTGAGGCTAGGTAGCGCGTCCCCAAGTAGCAGATAGGGGGTTAATCGCGGGCCAAAAGCTACCGTGTTTCCTTGAAACGCATGTGGATCCAGGGGTGGACTACCTGTTTCTGTTGTGCCGATTTGGCACATCCTTTCTGTATTTGAGAGGAGTATTCATGCATGCGTGTGTGGGTCCTTTTTCGCTTATGCGGATTGTATCCTACAGAGTTAATTCGGCCAAAAGCCTGCAATCAAGTGACAGGGAATTCTACTGGAGGCGGTGAGAAGTCGCCTCCAACAAATAGGCTCCATGTCTACTCACTCTGGCAGAGACTGGCAAGCTATACGTGGGTATTAAAATGCTAAACACAGTGAAAGGAACGGGCGTCATTCATTAAACGTCGTCAATGACACGGAGAAGAACTGTTCCTCGAAACATGCGACAATAGAGGAGTTGGCGTACTAGGCGTTCTCGTCAACACTTATTTGTCAATGATCATCGATTCATTCGTACAACTTCCAACTCGATTCGGACGTTTACGATTAAAAAGATGTGGATCAATACCAGGTTTGACAGTCTTCGTCGTTTACGCGCCGACGTCGATCTGTGACGAAGAAGAAGTCGAAGCGTTCCAAATGGACTTGGAGAAGTTATACAGAGAAGACCTTATTACATTTTTTCAACATCACCATTGGTGATTTCAACGCTAAGAATGCACCAAGAAGAACGTCTGAGAACGTCACATTGGGGCCGACGGATTAGAATGGAACGAACAGGGTGAGCGGCTGTCTGGGTTCATCATAACGACCATGACCATCCATGGTAACTCACAATTCCAGAAGCCCCACCCTCAACGCCGGACGTCAGAGTATCCCAATGGAGAGTATCATAACGAAGTAGACCACATCATAGTAAACAGAATGTTTCGCCTAACCGATATCGCTATTGTCCCAAAATTCTACATGGGATCAGACCACCTCCTCCTTCGTGTCAGACTCCATTTCTCGCAGAAAGGAGAAAAATCCCATTAAATTCAGAAAACGAAGCTCCAAAACCACTATAAACTGAGACTTATTTAACCAAGTAGTCAGCTGTTGGGAAGATGTCGTTGTCGATTAGATCGACGAAGAATAGCGATCGGTTCATTCAACATCTTCACGTTTGCGCTACGAAAGCTGAGAGTTCGAAAGTCACCAAGAGACGTTTGTCTCCAGAAACTCTCCAGCTTATACGCCAGCACACCGAAGCTTCGCTAATTACAAGACAAAGATGACTGCACTCCGACGCCCAGACAGAACAGTTACAGCGTCCAGAAAGGCAGAGCTCCGACAGCCATCGTCCACCTCCCGTCATATGAAATAAAGGAGGATGGATATGTTGTACCACCGGTTCTCCCTTCCGAAATGCGACACGCCATTTCGTCGGTGAAAAATCGAACAGCACCAGGTCCGGAGAGGATAAGATCAGGACATCCGAAGAGCTTTCCTCCAGTCCTCGTAAACACATTGGCTCTGCTGTTCAGACGTTACCTTTCTGAATGCAAAGTCTCTACTCAATGGAAGACCAACAAGCCCGTGGTAATGTTCAAGAAGTGTGACCTCCACGATATCGGTAACAATCGCCCAATCTGCTTGCTGTCTGTCGTCTGCAAATTTTTCACTCGAGTAATCCTAAACAAGACTGACAGAGCAGTGGACGAAGGAGAGCCAGGTAAGCAAGCAGGGTTTCGAAAAGGATTTAGTACGATGGACCATATCCACACGATAACAAAACTTACTGAAGTATCGCGAGTATACAAAAGACCGCTCTGTCTCACCTTCATCGATTTACAAAAGGTCTTTGATTCAGTCAAGATAGATGCAGTCTTGGAAGCCCTGGATAGTCAAGGAGTCCCTACTCAGTACATAAAGATTCTTCGTGAGCTGTACAAAAATTTCACAAACAAGATTTCACCATTCTACAACGATATTATCGTTGACGTCAAAAAGAGGAGTTAGGCAAGGCGATTCCATCTCGCCAAAATTATTTACCGCCACCCTCCAGAACGTTATGCGAACATTGGAATGGTATAATATGGGAGTGAAAATCGATGGTCGGCAGTTACACCACCTTCGCTTTTCTGATGACATCGTCCTTTTAACACCGAACATTAGCCAAGCGAAACGTATGCTTGCCGACTTTGATAAAAGCAGTGCAAAGATTGGTCTTCCACTAAATCTGACAAAAACGATGTTCATGAGGAATGAATTGGTTTCGTACGCCCCATTCACGCTCAAGGGAACGAATATCTCCGAATGTTCCAGTTATGCCTATCTCGGTCGGGAAATCAACATGATGAACGATTTAGCTCCAGAGTTGAGCAGAAGGAAACGAGCGGCTTCAGGAGCTTTCAAGACTATCGAGGATGTAGTGAGGAAAACAAGCGACAGCCGACTCCGTGCCCACCTTTTTGACTCAACGATACTTTCTGCGTCAACTATGCATCAGAAACGAGGTCGCACCGTAGGCAGGACGAAGAATCACTCGGCGTTGTTGAGCGCGCAGTCGAAAGGACGATGTTAGGAGTATCCCGTACCACGCAAGTAAGGGAAGAGATCCGAAAGCTCCGTCCGACCTGCGTCAACGATTAAAAATCAAAGATGTCGTTCTGTACGCCAAATAGTCGAAGATAAGGTGGTCCAGACACGTAATGAGTTTGAATGACAACCGATGGACAAGAGCTGTTAGTGACTGGGTCCCTCGTAATGTTAAAAGCACTGCACGAAAATCACTGATGGTCAGAGTTCTTCACGAAGAGCCTAGACAAAAGATATGATGCTCAACGAGTCCCTAGAGTGAGCAGAACCCACTGGGCTACTTTTGCACGCGATAGGGAAAAATGGAAGATTTACTGGCGCTCGCGCGAGTTATTCGACGATTAACAGGGACTACAGGTGATACAGGTGATGGGTTGCGAGAAGCATATGTAATTTGTGGCCACCTGCCCCAACGAAATCGGCCACCATATTTGTGGGTCCTGGAGCTGTGCCTGTCTTCATGCCTTCTATCGCAAGACGAACTTCAGAGTGTAGAATCACTGGAAGTTTTTCATCAGTGGGGATTTTGAGGTTCGAGAAGGCAACTGCGAAGCGGAAAAGATTTGTGTAGAGCTTTTCCCTAATAAATTCCATATCATGGCGGGATTTAGTGGTTGTCCTATTTTCTTTTCATTAGCCGGACCACCTTTATCACCTCTATCTCCATCGTCTTGTTTACCATCGAGCGACTCGAGCTGGCGCATATAAATCTTTCAATTATTTTTTCCCTGTCTCGAGCCAGATTAGCCCAATGGGTTCTGCTCGCTCTAAGGACTCGCTAAGCATCATAATTTTCGTCCAGTATTTTCTTGAAGAACTCTGACCATCGAATCGGTGGTCTTGCTTTCAGTACGTTTGACACCAGTGGAATCTAGTCACTGACGGCTGTTTTAAATCGATTGTCGTTCATATGCGTGACGTATTGGGTCCACCCAATCTTCGCCCGTATGGCGCATAAACACACGGTCTGTGATATTTGATAGTTGACTTATGTCAGAGCTTAGGATCCCTTTCCTCACTGAGTGACGCGGGACACTACTAGCATCATGCTTTCGACTGCGCGTTCAATAACGCTAAGTGATCATCCATCCTGCTTAGGTTGCGAGTGCTAACAACAGTGTGTCTGCAGCAACTAATGGTAAATAGCAGCATTTATATCATGGATACGCATAGTGTG
This sequence comes from Angiostrongylus vasorum, assembly GCA_018806985.1. Taxonomy (NCBI): domain Eukaryota; kingdom Metazoa; phylum Nematoda; class Chromadorea; order Rhabditida; family Metastrongylidae; genus Angiostrongylus; species Angiostrongylus vasorum. The sequence continues at coordinate 841,860 of JADANN010000370.1, forward strand.
ATATAGCAAAGTCTCTTCTGTAACTATATCATTCTCCCACTCGCTCAAATAGCCTAGTTGCAAACATATGAGCTCTCAGTGTTTAAACTTTTATTTTCTGTCCATTCTTTTTATGGCAGGGTACGATGTGAAGTACAACCACTCACAAATCGACATTGAACCCTGTTGTTGTATTTCAGATCCTATCCTGTCAAGGAAAAAGAATTGGCAAAAACCTAACAGTTGAAACCTTTAACATTTTATGTACTGCATATTCTTTTTTTTATGGCAGGAGAATAGGCAAAACACAACCAAAAGGATGGTGAGATATGAGCAAAACTTGGTGCCTCAGTTGGGATTCAAACCCACACCAACTTTTATAGGTGGTCTAACCACCACGCCAACCGATGCTTCTGCTTTGTCCTTCTTTAAGCTGTGTTTTTATTCTATCGAAGTTATCAGCAATTACTCGTTAAAACGATCTGGAGTGCACAAATCGACATTGAACCCAGTTCAGCAAGCTGAATTTGTAGTAGAAATCACGTTTTAATTTTGTCTGGATAGCAGGTGACCATATGGAAAGGGTAATCGGTGGTACGAAGTCTGACTGAATGAACTAAGGTTCTGGTATCTCATATGCTCATATCTCAACATGCTCTATAGAAAATACTGCCTTTTTCTCAAGATCGACTTTGTGCTAGACCCGGCGTAGCTCCATTACATACGGTTTTCTGCTTGATCAGGCACAAGGTTGTTACTAAAAAGATTTATTCAGTGCTAGCTCACATTTCCGTTATTTGTTCTTCATCGGAGCATGGAAAGGTCAAATTTGCGCGCAATCTACTTAGCCAAGCAGTTCCACAACCCAAGCAGAAAACTCCGTGTTTTTTTTTCATCCGTGTAGTAAACAACTATCTTTAAACACTCACCGTTTTGTTCTTTGCACGTCTTCTACTCAATTGATGTAGACCGCCTTCACAGAGCATTAAGTGGGCGAGGAGTGTGCATCGCTCAGGTTAAAAAGTCGGCCTTTGACGTGGCGAGGGGGTCACGCGTTATCGCAAGGCAATCCTTTCTGTGGTTCATTCTGGATTTTTGGAATTTATCCAAAGCGCCCCAAGAGCTTTAAGCGCGAATCTGGTGTTTTGGACTCTCTTGCGAGGATAGTGACTTTTTCTCTAAAATCTTTTGCGTCATGTCTTTGTGCCCACTGCATGCCTAGTTTATAGTTTAGTTGGCTTTAGTTTTCTAACTGGGTGCTCTTTTATACTGGTGCAAAGTGGTCTGCCGCTTCGTCTAACGTCTTTCTCTCCAAATGCTTTACAATAAATCAAGTATGCCGTACCTGCTCTCATGCAATCGCTGTTTCTACTGTTAGGGCGAATTATAGAATTTTGTCTTGTATAGAGATGGTCATAGAAGAGTCACGAATTAGCTGTCGTTTTCATTTTCGGTTGTATTTCAATCCCTGCTACTAAATTCTCTAGAGCGGTTTTTAAAAAAGCATCGCTAATAGCTGTGCTTGCATCGTTGAAGATAAACAGCAGATTAAACGAGAGGTCGTTTTCGCACGACTTATCGTCTGCGGGATTTGTTCTACCGTTAGACCAATCCCCAAGGAGCTACTCCTTCGTAATCACTGGTAATGATTATTTTCCAAAGGAAAAAAATTAAGTATTCCTTCTTCCTTCTGGTCTTTTTGTTCGCTCACACTTGTGGGCTTTCGGCTTCTCTTGGGTGATTGTTTTGTACTCTGACTGTTGATTTAGTAATTAAAACATTTGTCCATCTCCTCCTGTGTTTAGAAGATGCTAAATCAGTCGTCGATACACCTGCAATAGAACAGTGGCCAAAGACTAAGTACAGGGTCTCCAACTTTAGAGACGATGGCAATGGCAAGCCAGTGGCTGTCCTATAGCTAACCCTCTTGCGATATACTTACCAAGTCATTTAAAGAGTGAGCAATTTCGACACTCTTTCAGGAGGTTTGTGAGTCGTGTACGTGCTGTCTGGAAACACGTTACGTAGACGATGCAAGATGAACCACAAGGATGCTGAGATATGAACAAAATCATGAGCTCATTTGAGCTTTGGACACACAGTGCTCTTTACCGGGGGTCACGTGTTATCTGCTACACCGACAGAGGCTCTTGTTTGCCTTTCTCTTGCCATGTTTTTTTACTGAGCAAAAATTTACTCACATCTCGGCATCCTTATGATTTTTATCTAATATTACACCATACTATGAAAAAAACAATTAGCCCTAAATAAAAGTTAAGACATTGTGATCCACTAACAATTAAATGATCGTGACATCTGAACTTGAAGCGATAAGCAGTCATTTCTAATGGCTGCGAAATGGTAGTCTTTCAGGATAAGCTTAGAGGATACGCAAAGCCTTCAAGCGAAAAGTCTTGCAAGAACAAGGCCACGTTTAACTCATCGTTTATCTTCAACGAAGCGCTGTTACAAAGGGAAACTTAGAAACGGCTGGAGTAGAGAAATTGGAAGCGGTAACTGAAATACCACTAACTCATCGTTTATCTTCAACGAAGCACTGTTACAAAGGGAAACTTAGAAACGGCTGGAGTAGAGAAATTGGAAGCGGTAACTGAAATACCACCAAACACTTTAGAAAGTCAGCTAATTCGTAACATTTCGCGTGACCGTCTATCCACAATGCAAAATTGCACAGTTTGCTCTAAAGGTTGAGACAGTGACTGCATGAGTTCTGGTAGGCGGGTCGAATATAATGGCGAAATAGCTGGGTGATTGAGCGTCCGCATAGAAGAACAAATTGTCGATAAATTTAAAGCGAAACCAAACACTCCAGTAGGCGCGCAATGAACACAGAGAGATAGTGGAGATTTTGAAGTAAATGTCACTATCCTCGCACAAGAATCTAAAACATCAGGGCGTAGGACTTTTGAAGTGCTTTAGATGAATTCTAAAAATCCAGGGAAAGAACCGCATGGAGGAGTGCCTTGTAATCACGCCTGACCTCATCATATACCTCAGGTTGATTTTATGAGCGGAACCAGGTACCTCACCTGTCTCTGTGGGTCTGGTCTCCACCAAATCAGTGGAATTCTTGGAAAAAAAGAAAATTTTAAGTGTTTAAGAGAAGCTGTTTACTGTGTGCTTGAAAACTGCATATTGAGT